>JAVXUP010003514.1:0-64912 GCA_033070095.1 Escallonia herrerae | reverse complement strand
CGCGGGTCGGTACGGATAATTTGTTCTTAGGAAATTTGAATTGCGAATAACCTAAGCTGGAATAGTTTAAGCTAAACAATTATGATCCCGTATCTTGAGAAATCTGAGTTGATGTTGAATTAGATGATTTGGAATATGTGTTAATGAACAAGTCTGACAAGTTTGATGTGATCCGGTAGGTTAACGACCCGGGAGTTCGGGGTGGCGGAGCTCCGGATTTTCGGGGGCGTTACATTATCATAGGCTTTCTATATTATTTTACTGGCCTACCATGAGGCATCGTGTTCAACAAAAAGTGACTCGGTGTGAGGTTTGCCAAAAGAACAAGACAAAGAATTTTCATATGCTAGGGCTACTTCAACCATTGCCCATAACTGAACACACATCACCATGAATTTTATTAATGGGCCAATTCTGGAGGTAAGAATGTTATTTTGGTAATGGTGGACAAGCTTAGCAAACATATCTCAACCTTATCCTACTAGAACGCCAAGTCAGCCGACCCTTTGGACTGCGCAACAACAACAGCTAGAACAAAGAACACAAAGAGTTTGGGAGAATGTTGTACTATAGCGAAAAGACATGACAATGCTTGGAGTATGCTTAAATCTCTTAGATGTTTTGGACAAGTGATGGCCTCACCTACTTATACATGGCCACCTTCTCAACGGACTATGATATCTATTTGATCTTATGATCTATATTGTATATTTAGAATCCTCCCTAGAAATATCTAGATATTTACAAAAGGCCAAATTCACAAAGAAAACTCTAATGTACAAGAAGAAATCCTTAGATAATGTAGAGAAGGTTTGGAGACCATTGTAATAGGCTGTCATGTTATGTTCTCGTAAGTATCGCAACATGCGTTTGTGTGGCATAACATCTAAAATTCGGCCTCCTTCCATGCTGTGTGGGACATTATATATATATATATATATATATATATATATATATATATATATATATATATATATATATATATATATATATATATATATATATATATATATATATATAATCATTAATTGCATCTCCACAATATTTCGATATCTAATGGTTTGCACATTCATGTGTGTCTCTTTGGTTGAAGGCTAAAAAACAATCCAATGCTCGAGCCATAGTCTCGCAAATTTACTGGATTAGATTGTTCTTTGGATCCAAATTGGCACTTAGAGAGATGGCTTCAATAGTTTCAAGTGCATCTTACTCCTGACCATATTTATGCCTTGCCATTGAAGTCTATAAACCAGCGAAAGCTCTCAAGATGGTTCATAAAATGATTAATGCTCGGGATTCACAAGCCTTCGTCCGTTCAAGGATTGCCAAGATATGATATGTAATACTCTGTGCTACAGGGTTTGTCCTCGCCTATATCCCATCAAGCTTTTTCGATCCAATTGCTTGGAAGTCCAAATTCAATGATTCATTGATCTCCAAAACACGAGTCAAATTATAGATGTTAATAAAGCGGATCTAAAACTTTTTCTTTTCTAATTACACGTATTTGACTCTAAAAATTCGAGAGGAATTGTTTAGAAATAAATTTCCAAAAGGGTTCCTACGTTCTAAATGCATAATAAAATTCTACGCATCATATAGTTATTGAATACCGTACCGGAGTGCGTACCGTTTCTCCATGAAACGGTAAGTACCGGTACCGTCTTAAGATTTTTATCAATAATACCTATTTATATTATTTATTCACTGGCGAACTAACAATATATACATATATATTTTTACTTACAGCTCCTTTAAAATAAACTGTTTATCTTATAGAGCTTGATTTACGATAATTTTCAAATAAGCTAGTTTGTTAAATAATAATGTCTTTGGATTCAACAATAAGTTGTTTTTGTGCGTGTACATATGTGTGCGCGAGCGGGTGTGTGTAAAGTAGTACATCATATAGATGAAAAAATATAATCAAAGTTTACAGGTATGAAGTGATTAAAGATAAGTGAATATTGAAAACTTATCAGGAATGATTTTATAAA
Source organism: Escallonia herrerae (assembly GCA_033070095.1). Lineage (NCBI taxonomy): Eukaryota > Viridiplantae > Streptophyta > Magnoliopsida > Escalloniales > Escalloniaceae > Escallonia > Escallonia herrerae. The sequence goes on along the minus strand of JAVXUP010003514.1, from coordinate 62,915 downwards.
TTGTACTGAATTTTATGAGCAGAGGGTACAGAAGTTTTGATTAGTATAATAGAACTTAGAGTGTCTTTATATTTAGTCTCTATATAGTCAATTTACAAAATTTTTACTAAAATTTGTTATTTTTACATTTTTTAAAGGAACTGGTACAAAACACAATATCTCGGCCGGTACGCAGTTCTCGGCCGGTATCACCTGTACTAGTCTGTACAACCGGTAGCGAGCAGTATTTTGATCGGTACAAAATTTAAGGGATACCGTACCAGTAAAAAGTAAAAAAGGTACGTAGCGACCGGTACGGCCGGTACCGGTACGGTATTGATAACTATGATGCATCAACTACTTTATGCACTTAATTTGTAAAGCCCTATCGCAAAATTAATTATTTGAAAAGCTTAAGCTCAAAACCATTTTTAACCAGGCCGGCTGAAAAGGAAACTCTTTCAAGCCGAACCGCCGAGTAGAACCCTGAAGAACTGGAAAGCTCAGAAATTTCACTGAGAAGAAAAAGATGGCAGCAGGCTTGAGGCTTTTCACCGAGAGGACCAGCGACGGTGCCGGAGAACCGGTTTTGGATTCCGGAGACGGCGAGGAACTAGTGCACGTCCAGCCCGGCGTCTCCATTGCCCTCGGTAGTCAGCCCCCCGAGTCTTCCGGCACCCTCTACATCTCTACCAAGTACAATACTTGTCTCTGGATATATTATTTGCTTCCTTTTGGTCTGTGTTTATTTCACGTAACCGAGCAATGCGGTGGGTTATTTTGTTGCAGGAAAGTGGTGTGGCTGAGCGATTCGGACCGATCGAAAGGGTATGCGGTTGATTTCTTGTCGGTGTCGCTACACGCAGTGTCGAGGGACCCCGAGGCGTACCCATCTCCGTGTATCTATACTCAGGTAAAACCTTTGCGTCATTGATTAATTATATGTTTGCTTCGACATTATGAGGATTTAGGGTTTTAGCACACCACAACTGGAATTAAAGGAGCAACCTGATTGGCCAGTTGATGTACCCACAGGACCATGATGCTTGTGGACAATTCTCACAGACACACACCCATACTCGCTAATTTAGCATCCAATTAACTGGTTTATACATGGGAAAATGTTAATCCGAGGATTTAAAACCAACATTTGAAGGGGACTTTAGTAAATTGACGCTTTTCCACTTTAACCATGTGTATAGGAGGTGTATTTTGACAAGCAGATATTGTGTTCTTTGGCACAAGTTTATTACGTGGTGGTGGAAGTAAATTTGGTGCATCACTTTTTTTACTTTGGTAGATGCAATTGGTACTAATAGCTTAGCCGTTTGGTGCCTGATGCCAAAATTAGCTTTGAATCGGTCTCAGAATGGGGTTGGAGGTGTGGGAAAGAGGCACTTCATGGATGTGCTTCATGTTATTCTATCTTCTGAAGCTGGAGCTTCTGAATATCAAATGAAATTTGAGATGTTTATGAGTCAAGCGATGTCCTCCTTCGTTGTTCATATAAGGGATCCCCAGTCCTTGTTTGCATCTTTTGATTTACTTAATTGATGACTGGAGTGAAGCATCGAACGTCTCACCTGTTTATCCCATTGTTTGGTTTTTCGGTTTCCTTTTTTGTTCTTTTGGCCGAGACACATTTTCAGGGTAGGAGGTTGTCATCCTCTGCTCTTTTTACCTCCCTTTTCTTGTGACTTTTTTGGCTTAGTGGAAGTGGGGGAAGATTGTCGTCCTGTTTGTGCTTGCGTAACAATTGTGCTGCTTCTGATTTACTGCGACTTCGCTATTTTAGTTTTTTTTTTTTTAAGAACTTAGTTTATCTCTTCAACTTATTTTTCCTTTGTTTTCCTTGAAGATTGAGACTGGTGCTGAGGATGAAGAATCAGAGGGCTCTGATTCAGAACATGATGATGTATTTGACTTAAAGAAGGTCACTGAGATGAGGCTTGTGCCATCAGATCCTAGTCAATGTATCCGTCATTCTTACTCTATTGAACTTGCATTAATTGTTTGATTTTGCATGGTAACATGATGCTTTCTTATAGTGAAGACTGACTTTTCTCTCTTGACTTTTGCTTGAAAAGTGGACATTCTATTTGCAGTTTTTTGTGAATGTGCTGAGCTGAATCCTGAACCTGTTGAAGGTAAAGAACAATATCTACGACTGAGAATGTCTATGTTCTAGATACTGCGTTGAGTAAACCCTGATAAGGCCAACCAATTGACACGTGTTGTGGTATTTTTTTTCCAGCGGAAGAAGAGCACAATTGGGTTTTTAGTGCTGAGATGGACGCTGAGGCCACAGGCGCAGGTTTAACCAGCTTCCCTGTTGCTCCTTTAAATTGGTTTTAGATGCATGTTTTTGATTTATTTAAGTTGACATACTGGTTTTTTAGACGGAGAAGACTTTTCTGGCAACTCGATTGGATTTTCAAATGGTGACCATGATTTATCTCGTGGAGTGCTTGAGGTATGCCTTTAGAATGTCCTTTGCTTAATGCTTTGCAGCTCTTAAAGTAGAGGGCTTATCTAATTTTGCTACTCACAGTCCCCATGTATGATTTATTTATGTAAAGCAAAGTAATTTATTTTTATTTAACAGAAAATCTTCAAATAACATATGTTATATTCTTATAAGAACTGCCTAAAAAGATACTGAGCATGGAAAGGGACATAACCAAAGGGAGAAAAGGAGGCAACAGCAGAGTACCCAAAGAAATGAGCAATGGAGTATGAGATGATGATGAAAATCCAAGCATTTCTTTAAGTATAACCTTGTCTTTTCATGAGGGTATTGCCATGTGTGATGGATAAATTTCTTCTATTACGTATGTTTTTCAAATATACCTTGTGTGTCTATTAGCAAGGAGTTTGTTGAAGTATGTGTTGTTTATTTCGTGTAGTTATATATATATATATATATATATATATATGTGTGTGTGTGTGTGTGTGGACCGGTATATATACTATGTAGACACACATTTATACACACAGATATATACATGTATGTAAAATATTAGTTTTTTTCCTTCATTATACAGATCACCTATAGGTTTTATTCTTAAATGCTACGTTAAAGGGCGTTGATAGTGTTTTTCTACTTGGCAGCTTCAAATCAACGACCAACGTTTTGAGGATGCGGAAGAGATGGAGAGTGACAGTAACAGCCGCCATCAATGAGCTTCATCTTCAGATCTCTACTCTGACGTGCTTAATCTTTTAAAGCAGGAAAGGGTTTTGTAGGATTCGATAGAGGAATATGCGTTCCTTTGGAATGATTATTTGGTAGCATTTTCGTGGTTGTTTGGATGGTGATTATGTTTTAAGGCTGTACTGCGTTTTATAGAGGAATTACCATCATCTTGGTTTCCATAAAAGCTGAGGGGAACATGCAGTAGTTTGCGAGGATGGCTAACGTGTAGTCTTAATGGTTTCTTGTTCAAAATTAAGTATTCAATTAATTAAGGAGAGCCATGACATCTATTTGTGTAGTTGAGTCGAACATAACAATGTTGGTTTAATTCTGGTGCAAACCTTTTGTTCTTAATAATAGATATTAAGCGCTAGTACATGGATTTTATGAGCTTTAATAGGCTTGTAGTGCTTGAAATTTCATAAAGTTATAAAATTTGTTTGTGTTGATTTCAAAATTTAGTGTGCGCTGCTTTAGTTTGTGGTGCCAAGGTCAAGAGACTGAGGGTCAAGGGACCTGTCAGAATGGTTCTTCACATCACCCTGTCGTTAGGCATGTGTGCTTGGAAGTAACATTCTTAAGGGCTATTAGATTAGATGAGATACCACTTGACTTTTATCTAATTTCTAGTTTTTTTAACCTCTGAAAGAACTGGCTTGGTTCTTCAACAGGCTTGTGGCGAAGTACATTTTTTTTCATTATTTTTTGCTGTCTTTTTGTTGAATTCAAAGATAACTTCTGAAAGAACTGCATTTTTGACGCAGTGGTCAGGGGTTATTAATATCCAGAAACACATCCTAGTCTTTAGTGACCTTTTCCATAATAAAATTTGGAGTTTATATCAGTTTGTGCTCGCATTTTCGTCTATCAACTTCTAGATGCCGACATTGCTCTAAAAATAATAATAAGAATAGCGATAATATTGTATAAGCAATGATGGACCTGAAAAAAGAAAGAAAAAAAAAAAAGGCCTTAAAACACATCATTGACCAGATAATCTAAATTGAGTTACCGCCAGTAATTTGTTTTTCTGTTACAAATTGTCATGCTGTATTATCCTAGGTTTTTAGCTCTTTTTGGTGTTCTGTAACGTATTTGCTGGCTAAGCTCTAAGTTTTGCCTTTTGTAGTCTCTCAATCTTGTTTATCTTACTTCTCAAAGTTATTCGCTCCCTCTAGGTGTATTTAGGAACCTAATTGCGCTCATTCAACAGGCGTTTGAGTTCGATGAGCAACATGGATTTGGCAAATATTTGGGAATTCAATTGGATATTACAGACAGTAAAAAGGAAATCTTTAATAGTATTATACAATGCGTGCAGGACAGGTGTGCACACTGCTTAGGCCTCCTTCTCAATAAAACCGGTCGGGCTACTCTCATTCATTCGGTTCTAGCGTCACTTCTCGTTCATTATATGTCAGTTTATAAATTTTCGGTGTCAGTCTGTCATCAGCTAGATCAAATTCTTGCACGCTTCTGGTGGTCCGGAGATGCAGGCCATAAATCGATTCATTGGATCTCCTGGCCTACTCTATGTCTGGCAACCAAATTGGGCGGTCTGGGTTTTCAAGATTTCAAAGTTTTTAATCGATCGTTGTTGGTTAAACAAGCATGGAAGATTTGGACATTTCCAAACAGTCTATTAGCGCAAGTGCTAAAAGGCAAGTATTTCGCACAGAGGAACTTCCTTAAGGCTAAGCCTCCTCAGCAAGGATCTTGGATCTAGAGTAGTATTTTGGTGGGTCAGAGAGTCTTAACCACGGCATCCAATGGCAAATAGGGAATGGTCGCTCGATTTCTGTTTGGATGGATTGGTGGTTGCCTCAAAAATCCCCTGATCAATTGCAATTTTATCGAACTGAGCAGAATGACCACTGGCACATTGCAGACCTGTTCCTTTTAAATTCGCGCTACTAAACCTGGCAGTCTTGTTTGATACATTCCCGTAGGGAATAGTCTCAACTATTGAGCAAATTCCGTTACTTCCTTTTGGGTCCACTGATGTGTGTTTCTGGCCATTTGCCCGCGAAGCTAAATTTGCAACTACCAAAACTTACAACTATCTAGCTGGGTTGAAAGTCCAAAATTTGTCCTCACTGAACAGCTTACCTCCCAAGGTCTGGCAAAACCTTTGGAAATTGCCAATTCCAGAGAAAATCAATTTTTTTGTCTGGCAATTGCTGCTCAGCGACTTGCAGTAACCTTTGCCTTAGCACGTAGGATACGCTAGATATTTGAGACGTGTCACATCTGCTCACGCTTCCCAGAACACAGAACCACCTCTTTCTCGACTGCGGTTACATTCAACCTATTTGGGCCTGATATTTGGGCATTAGTGGCACATCTATCTTTCCCTCGGCGCGTGGATGGGTCGCTCATTATTTGACCAAACCAATCTTCCGTTCTAGTAAAGATCTGTATGAACTCACACAAGTCCTGGTGGTACTCTGGATGATCTGGTGCGCACGGAATGCACTGGTTTTTAGACGAGAGCAGTTTTCTCTCGACGGTGTTCTTGCCCAAGCAAGGGCTCTAATGCGCAACATTAGTTTTACTCCCCGTTATGTGCATTGCTTCCATAAATTAGCAACTAAGTTCCCTCGGACTCAGGGGAGATGCTCAATTCAAGTTGAGCATTTTTATTATCCTTTATTCCCACTGCGCTTCTCTCCGCATTGTTGTGACTGCTCATTCCTGCCAAAAGGGATATTCTGTGCCATCTCGGTTGCTAAGTACTCTAATAGTTTGGATACTGGCTCTCTGACCAGTCCCGTCTTAAGTCTTGATCTTGGTTCACATTTTGGTATTGGTATGGTGATGTTTAGCTCTTTGTGGACTCTAATCGGTGTCTGCACTGATTATATTTTCTCACCATATGAGAATTTGGCGACAGCGGATACTGTGCTGCTAGCTCTTGCATGGTTGCTGTGGCATCTTTGTTTCCATATTATTATACTTATCCCTCGCTCTGAATTTCTTATGCAGATGCAGAAGGCTTAAAGACATCATCATTCTGTTCAACATCTTTTGTGTAATATAGCTAACTGTAGCCATGTACATTCGATGCACGTTGCTCGTGGCACTGATTGTGTTCTGCGATTATCTTCGGCAATGGCATTTTTTGCTTCAAATTCGGGACAGACTTTGCATCAGGAGTGGTTCGCGGATCAGACTGTTCATGAATTGCCACATTGCTACTGAGTGGGCCGGAGCGTGTTTTCCTTTTGTAGCTTGTCTTTCCTCTATGTATTTGTGTTTCTGTGCTGTTATTTTGTACAGTTAGTTTGTGCTGTAAAACACTTTTTCGGTTGGTACATATTTCTAAAATTTGCTCAAAAAAAAAAAGGAACCTATAATATCCATCATTTGCTTCAACAACCTTTGCTCTAGCCCTTGGCGGAGCCCTTCTATTGTTGTTGCTACGGTGGCAGTGCCGGTAGCTGTTGTACCCTTAGTCACCTTTCCCAGAGCGACATACAATTGCGTAATGTTCTACTTTCTAAAAACAAAGCATACACCTTTTTATTTTGTTGAATCTGCAGATTTTTTTATTTTTTTTTATATAGTCAGAAATACAATTTTATATGACCCTGTCGGTATAGGGATTTGAACTTGGGACCTCGAGGTTACACCTAGAGCCTTTGCCATCTCCACCACCCCTTGCAGTGGTTGAATATGCGTGTTAAACACTTGACTTTATTGTAGTAATAAGATTGAGGTCTTCCATAAGGCTTATGACAGTAATATCCTTATTTGGTGATTGTTGGGTCCTCCTCACTGTTTCACTTTCAACCAGGTTAGTCTTGGTCATCATTTCTTTGGCAAGTGTAAATGATTATAAACACAATATAGATCATTAAATAAAACATTGCGTATGTTACTAGGACAAAGTCTATTAGTATTTTTTTCATTTTTCTAAGACTTGAGCATAATTTTCAGTATTGTGTTTCGGCACAGACCTACTTAAAACAAATGAGATTTTAGAAAATTTCAATACATCCAAATCATGTCTTTCCATCTTTTAAAATCAATTTTGTCAAAATGTCCCAGTTGGCTGCACGGGAATAACTTTTGTTTACGCGAGAAGTTGTTGAAGCCATTTGTAACCAACCTTTTAGAATTTTGGACATAAGTCCTACAAATATTTTTTGCAATGCAATCACACTTTCTTAAACAAAATAACAAATACTATAATATGAAATAAATAACGACACACTATAAAATATGTAGAATAGACTCATCAAGGTATAGAATCAAGCTGAGGGCTTTGTTCTAAAAGGTCGATATGCGCACTCCGAAACCAGTGGCTCAATGTGATGGGCTTCACGGTACGCAATCCTCAAGACTAGTCTATAGTCTAACCCAATTGCGTGCACTTGCAAAGGAGACTCATAAATAACTTTCTTAACTTCCTCTTCTAGAACTCAAACAATATAAAAATACACAGACACTTAAAATATCAAAGTGTAAAAATATAGATAGAGAGCTTCGGCAATGTAGTGTAGAGTGTGTTGGTGTGATGGTTGAATGGCCTTATCTGGACATAGCCTTTTAGAGGTAAGTTCATCAGCTAGAGACAGGATGTCCATAGCACGACGCTTATGAGAACCCACCCGTATGTGCAGTCCAGGGGAACTGAGAGAAAGTGGAAGGGGATGAATTAATTCCTCAGAGTTCACATGTAAAGGAGGCATATAAGACCAGAGGAGGCCAACCTTTCTTCAGACTTGGATACAGCCGTGGAGAAAGAAAAAGGTAAAAGACTTGGTTCTTTGCCCATATTTGATCTATACTGATCCAAAGGCCCAATAGCAGAGTAATAAGATTAAGGTTAGCCCAGTTCATTGAGTCTTCTATTGCCAAGTCAGAAGTGGAGGAGACACAAGGATGAACTGGACTTTTAGAAGGAAAAGGGCCAGAGAGGCATAAGTCCAACTCGTTAGCTTTAGGACCAAAAAAGACTGCAGCCCATTTGCGACCAAACTCGTCCACAGACTTATCTGTATCCCAAGTTGGCTTCTCTGGAAAGATAGAATCAAACATAGAGAGTGCCATTTTCGAGAAGAGTTGCCACATAACATGATTCTCCAATTCCCGATCGATGTAGATGTGGCTAGTGCAATTCCAACTCGAATTGGCAAAAGCTCTAATTCTCCGAGAGTAGAGAGGGCGATGTGGTTGATGGAATAATTGGTCCGATTGGCGATGAGTGTAGTGATTAAGAACTAGTTCATTTTGTTGTCTAGCTTGAGGAAGAGAGGAAATACAATCCTGATTAACATGACCTACAACGCCGCAACGACAGCATATACGAAATAATTTTTTGTAAAATGCCCATACCCACGTTCCATGCTCACTAACAAAAGTCCCTGCAACTAACGGTTCACTAAATACAACTCTAACCAGAAGTCGGAAGTAATAACGGAGGTTTTGCTGTTGAGATGACCAATCAATTGCTAAAACTTCTCCAAATAAACTATCTCACACTAAGCTAGGAAATTAACAAACAATATCTGGGAAGAGGGATTAAGAAGTTATCAAAAAAAAATTCTAATAATTTAGTTCAGATACGAGTAGAATCTCGTTATCCCAGGATTCGATGAAATATCTTGAATCCATGTCGAATTTGTAGGTTTACATGTATCAATCAAGTGAATTTTGTTCTGATTGGTGGGGGGGGGGGGGGGGTTAAATAAACTACCAATTTGCCCTACTTCTTCATAGAAAAACATTTCCATCGGAATTTCATGAACTCTAATCCACATAATGGAAGATGAACAATTCACCGATCGCATCCACTTCTGACGAACCCTTAATCTGCCAGCAATGATTCACGATTCGTTGAATCATGTTTTTTGAAAAAATCCGAGAATCGATAAATTTCCCCACTAGGGTGTTCTCCCATTGCCGACTCTAGGTTTGAAGTAGAGTAGGATCAACAGTAACGAGATGACCATATCTTTTAATGGCCATCTCTTCTTCGACATTAGAGGATTCAAAGCTTGATGAACCCTTAAGCCAGATAAAAGAAAGAAAAAGCACAGGGTGGAAGAGAGACTCACCAGGTACGTATTAGCGACCATTTAATGGTGATATGAAGCCTAGCTTATCCACTTATCTCTTCATCACAAATTTGTATTTTGAACTTAAATTTCCTTTGTTTAAATTTCATATTGTAACTACTTTAGATAGGATTATCATCGTATCTGTAAATTCAATGATTTGTAACTATATGAATAGAGAAGATCACTCACTTAACAAAGTGACATTCTAGCAATACTTGTCCTTTTACACGGTATCTAGAGCCTACGGTTGGTTCCTTTATCTTTTATCTTTTTGTTTTTTTCAAAATGGCTTCCTCCTCTACTGTCAACAATTCCACCGCCATCCCCAACCTCCCGCACTTCACCACTATTAAACTTACCACCAGTAACTATCTTCTTTGGCAAACACAACTCATGACTATTCTTCGTTCAAACAATCTCCTCGACCCTGTCAACGACACTGAACCGTATCCTCCTGCAAAAATTATCATTGCTCACTCCAATGTCGAGACCCCCAATCCAGCCTACAAACAATGGCTGGATCATGATTAATACGTCCTCAGTTAGATCAACATTTCTCTCTCCAAAGCTGTCCTCCATGTCATTGTTGGCCACAACATTGCTGTATCTGCATGGGCTGCCCTCTCCCAAGCCTTTGGTGCTGCTTCTGATGCCCACGTGCTCCAACTTTTAATGCAATTTCACAATACCAAACGCGACGATAAACCCATCGCCACTTACCTCCAGAGATGAAATATCTTGCTGGCCTGTTGAATTTAATGCCATCGTTTTCAATAATCTCGGCAGTGACTTTTACCCAGTTGTTGCTGCTCTCTCCTCCCGTCTCACTCTAGTGTCTTATCCAGAACTTCTCAACTTTCTTACTAGTGAGGAGATACTTATGTGTGCCATGCAACCATCCATTCAACTGCCTTCGGCACAAATTGCACACCACTCTTCTTCTTTTGCCAATTCACATCCCCATGTCACCTATTCTCCTACTCCACAGTGTAATAAGCATTCTCAAACTTTCAACCGCTACTCCAACAACAGCAACGGTCGCGGGTCTTCATCAAATTATCACTCTAATCGGTCTCGCTCCAAATCTGGCACTGGTAATTCTGGTGGACATTTTGTTGGAGCTCGCTGTCAAATTTGCAGGCAATTCGGTCATTATGCCAACCACTGTCAATACCATTATCAGAGTTATCACAATTCTGATCCATCTGCCCATATCGCAACCTATTCCTCTGGTGATTATGCTTCAATTCCTAATTCTTGGATCCCTAATACAGGGGCTACCCACCACATCACAAACAGCCTGCAACAACTTCATGTCTCAGATGAATACAAGGGCACTGATCAACTTCGTGTTGGTGACGGTAACGGACTTCTAATTACTCACATTGGTTACACTAATTTTCAAACACCCACCTCTTCCTTTCATTTATCAAATGTCTTACATGTTCCTACCATTACCAAAATCTTCTCTCTGTGCATCAATTTACAAAAGACAATAACTGCTTTTTTGAATTTCACCCGTTTTCTTTTATTGTGAAGGACAAGGACATCAAGACGCCGCTTGATCAGGGGCTCTATCGACTGTACTCGCTTCACCCTCCTCGTGCTCGTATCGATGAATGCACATCTCTCGATCGATGGCATCACATACTTGGGCACCTTCACTCCAAAGGAGTAATATTCTGCACTTTTAGGAGTGGGTTCAAATAAGCATCGGGGTTCTGAAAAATAAATTGGCGTTAGTTTTGAGTAATGCTCGGGTATTAGTAGATTATGAGAGCTTAAAATAATTTTGGGGGAAAAATATATTTTTTGAAATTTTGGGACCATTTTGTAAATTTTGAGAACTTGAGAGGCGATTTTGCAATTTTCAAAAAAAAAAATATATGCCTCATGTGTCAAATTTCCGAAACTATTTGCTTCAAATGAAGCCACCTCCTACTTCTTTTGGGTATGACTAATCTGAACTTATATTATAAAGTAATGGATTTGGATAAAGAAGAATAAGATAAAGTGGAAAGAAAATTCGGGGAGAAAGTGAAAATAAGGAAAAGAAGAAGAGAAGAACAGAAACAGAGAAGAAGAAGAAGAAGAACAGTAAATAGCAACAGAAAACAGAGAGAAGAAAGAAATAGAGCTTGGCAAGCAGAGAAGGAAAAATCACGGGAAAGGGAAGAAATTGTGAGAATTGCAAGGGGTAATCTCTCTGCCTATCTCAGTGTGTGTTTTTAGTATGTGTGTGTGTGTGTGTTTGCACTATGTAGTGTGTGTGGGCGTGCTGTGGGTACAGGTATGCGTGGTTTGGTGTGTGGGCTTTTCGGGTGTGGTGTATACATGTGTAATTGTGTATATTATAAGGTGTTTATATGTTTATAATCTGGATTGTATGAGGTTGTGTGAGGTTGTGTGTTTTTTTGTTCAGGGTGTTAGTGTGCATAGCTGGGTGTGGGGGTCTCGGATGTGTGTGTATTTGATAATATGTGTGTAATTCTATGGGTATAGTGTAGGTATGTGTGTGCATTAGGTGTGTGAGTGTGTGGGTGTGGATGTGTATATGAGGGTAAAGGTTGCAGGGTGCCTGTGGGTGAATTGTGGAAGTTGGTTGTGTAGTTAACTGGGAAAGGGGGCTGCCGAGAAGATGGTGAACAGTGGCCATTTGGGGATATCAGATTTTGAACTTCAATTGTCACTAAAGATAAATTTATCCAAGCAATTCTTTACGAATTTTTAAAATATGTTTAGAAATTTATTTGGACAAAGTACAAAACAGTGACCCCTATTATTTTTACGTGACCTACAACCTGGAATTGTTTGGGAATTTTCTGTATCTCCAAAGGACGCTAAATTAGGGTATCGGTTGAAAAATATTATCGAATTATTTAGCATAGAAAACCAAGCTATTTTAATCTGAAAATTTTATGCAAATTCTATTTTACTGATATGTTTTATTACCTCAAATTTCGTGTCATTCCAAAGTTAATAGCTATTTTTAGCCCAACTGGCTTCTAAGCGCTGAGTTTAGACACCGCCTCGGGATGAAAATTTTTTAAAATACTTTTTAGTTCAAAAATGATTTTAGCATGCTAAAAATATTATTTTAAGATGTTTTTGAGATTTTTTTTGGAGCTGGGAATCCTTGAGGGGTATTTTGATAATTTTACCAATAAAAGATATTCTTGCATAAAATCACTTACGATAAGGATATTTTAATGATTTTACTCACGAGAAGGATGTTTTGATCTTTTAATTATGAGTGGGGATGTTGGGTAATTTTACCGAGTCCTAAGGGTGTTTTGGTAATTTTTCACACTAGTGGCGACCTAAGTGAAAGCATCTATTTGAGTGTATGGAATTGAAGTATTACTAATTTGTTTCTTCAGATACGGTAGAAGGCGACTGAGATCAGTTTAAGGGAAAAAAAATCGATTCGGTTAGCAGTTCTGTAAGTGACCTACCGATTCAGCTAGTGTTTTTATAAAGCATATATGTTATTTACTTTTGATAATCACTATTTATCAGCTATGAACTATTTTGGTTATTTACCTTCTTTTGCCTTGGAGAAAAGAATTTTATCAAAAAGCTTGTGGCAATGCTTAATTTCTCGTTAAAACAGGGGATCAGCACGTAAATGATATTTTGTTTGAAGTTATAATGAATTTTGGATTTAAAGCGCTTGGTGCGAATGAGATTTTTGGGTGTTGATCTATTGTGATTATGAAATATTCGGAAAACTATTGATATGTTTTGAGGTGGTTTGACCATCCGTGATTGGAGGATTATATTGTGATAAACGGAAAGATGATTTTTGCTTACTCGATTGTTGTGCCCCATACCTAACGGGAGAAAGTTAGATTGTGGAACCTGATCAACGGGGAGTTGTACGTTGACGTAAATGCGCATTACTACTTTTGAGTCCAAGTCAGTAGGATAAAGTACACTGACGGGTCCAAGTCAGTGGGACCAAACGCTGATCGCAGCATATCGTTTGAGCCGGTGTTTGGTTGGAATTGTTTTGTGATAACGTTTTTGTGTTAACTGATTTCTATGCCCTCAATTTGTTCCCTTTATTCTATTATGTTTTACAGAATGATTTGTTATTGAAGTGATTATTTACTCCGTGATTTTATCTCGTAAAATTGCTATATTTTAAACTGAGTTATTATTTTGACGGGCTATGGTCCAGCTAGTTGAATAACTAGTTACTTACTGAGCACGTGAAAGTCCATTCCTTACTTATCATTTCAGGTTAAAGAGTAAGGCAAGGATGATGAGCGTGGTTTTAGAATTTAGATTGGAGCTCCAGAGACTGCACTAGATGATGTTGAATCCTACCCTAGGTGTTATCGTAAGAAGGGTTGTAATGAGTTGGGCATACATTTGTATATGGAGTTGTGGTGGGGTTTTCAAGTAGCGTGGTTGTTGCCTTCAGAGACAATTTCGTAGTTGATATATATATATATATATATATATATATATATATATATATATATATATATACCGTGATCCATTGCTAGCGCTAGCACCGTCCGCTATATAATGTAGCGGACGGACATTTTCGTCCGCTACATTATGTAGCGGACGGCCCAACAGCGCTAGCAACAGTGCTAGCGCTAGCAATGGATCACGATCCATATATATATATATATATATCTAGTTGTATTAAGATTATAAGTGGAGTTTTTATTTTTGGAAGTTGTATAAGATTTAGTTGCTGCTGTAGTTGTATTGGTTTTAGTGAGTAAGGCCTGGCAGAGCCCTTGGTGGGAGTCCAATGGGTTTGCGGCCGGTCATGGACATGGTTCACGGGCTCACCCATGGGTTCGGATCATGACAAAAAGTGTTCATCAAGTCCTTCATAAAAATAACTTGCCATGTTCGTCTTCAAATTTTACTTTCTGCAGTTCTTGTTGTCGAGGAAAAATGTCTAAGTTTCCTCTCCCCTCATCTTCCTTTGTCAGTAAGCAGCCCTTGGAATTAGTTTTCATGGATGTTTGGGGCCCTGCTTTACCTTCAGTTAACGGACATAATTTTTTTTCTCATTATGGTTGATGATTTTACGAAATTCTCATGGTACTTTCCGTTAATTCATAAATCCCAAGTGTGCTCTATAGCTACTCAGTTTCAAGCCCTTGCATATTTCGTCAGTATAATGTTCAGTTGAAAGCCATTCAGTCTAATTGGGGTGGACAATTTCGAAAATTAACTCTGCTTCTTGCTTCTGAAGGTATTCTCCAACGCATTACTTGCCCACACACTCACGAACAAAATGGTCATGCCGAGTGAAAAATTCAACATGTAGTTGACACTGGTCTTTCTCTTCTTGCTCATTCGCCAATACCATTCAAATATTGGGATTATGCATTTGAAACGGCAATTTACCTCATTAATCATCTTCCTACGCCTGTCCTAAATGGCTTGTCCCCATATGAAAAACTTTTTAGTCGGCCACCTAACTACTCCTTTCTTCACATTTTTGGTTGCTCATATTTTCCGCTTCTACGCCCATATCATTCTCACAAGTTCAACTTCTGTTCCACACCTTGTGTCTTTCTAGGTTATAGTCCTAATCATCATGCCTATCGCTGCCTAGACAAAGCCACTGGTCTCATTTACATTGCACGTCATGTTCGCTTTAATGAAGATTTTTTTTCCATTTTCACAATCTTCTCATCCTCCTCCTCCTGCACAATCTTATTTGCCTTCCTTTATGGAGTTACCTGCATTTCACTGACCCCTTCAAGTACTCCTTATGGTGCTTCTTATCAGGTATGTCTTTTTCTTCTTCATAAGCTTCCTTCTTCAACACCAACTCTTCTCACCATCACCCTTCCTCACCCGCTACCTCCACCGGTACACCCATCTCGCCCCATCCCAACTCTACTGCTTCCGCTGCACCTATTCCATCCTCACCTTCTTCTACTCACCCTAATGCCACATGTCTTAATCACATACCCCAACCTTTTGAATTGCCTCTTGCTTCTTCTATCTCAACTTAACATCCATCTTCCATTCGCACACACCCCATGTCTCTTTGCCCACATCCCAAACGAAAGCTTCCTAAGTCTGCCTCTCTCTACCAAACACCTCATTCCCCAAGCTCTACTTTCCTCTGTTTCCTCATAAATTGAACCCACTAGTTTCACCCCAAGCCAACAAAATTCCCCATTGGCGCACCGCCATGCAAGACGAGCTCACTACCCTTGCTAAAAATTAGACATGGTCCCTTATGCCCTTCCATCCTTCCATGAATGTGATTGGTTGTAAGTTTTTTGGATCAAACGAAAATTTGATGGTTCCTTGGAACGTTACAAAGCTCGACTTGTCGCCAAAGGTTTTCACCAACAGGAAGGTGTTAACTACACTGCTACCTTCAGTCCTGTTGTCAAGCCAACAACTGTTCATGTTCTACTTTCTCTCGCTTTTTCTCATACTTGGCCACTTCACCAACTAGACGTCTCTAACGCCTTTCTTCATGGTCATCTCTCTGAAGAGGTATACATGGCCCAACCCCCTGGTTTCCTTGATTCCTCGTACTCTTCTCATGTTTGCAAATTACACAAATCATTGTACAGTCTCAAGCAAGCCCCTCGAGCTTGGTTCACATGCCTCTCTGATTTTTTAGTCCGCTTTGGCTTTAGCCCCTCTCAAACTGACCCCAGTCTTTTTATCCTTCACCGCAACAGTCACACCCTTTACTTACTCGTTTATATGGATGATATCATATTAACGGGTAACTCTTCACCCTTTACGTACTCTCTTCTCTTGCCTTCGTCTCGAATTTGGCATTCACCATCTTGACCCTCTAAGCTACTTTCTTAACATTGAAATTAGTTACACCTCTGCTGGCCTTATACTTTCCTAGCACCGTTACATTCTTGATCTCTTACAGAAAACTTCCATGATCAATGCCAAACCCCTACCTACTCCTATTGCTTCATTCCCTAAACTCTCCAAAACCTCTGGCCACCCTCTTCCTGACCCTACTCACTACCGCCAAATCATTGGCTCCCTACAATACTTCCAATTCACTCGCCCTGACTCGTCTTTTGCCATTAATAAACTGGCACAATTCATGCAACATCCTACTGATGCTCATTGGACTGTCGTCAAATGAATTTTACTTTACTTAAAAGCCACCATTTGTCATGACCTATTCTTCCAAAAATCTCCTATTTCTTCCCTGCATGCCTTCAGTGATGCAGACTGGGCCGGTAATATTGATGATCGCTGATCAACCGGGGTTATGCCATCTATCTTGGCCCTAATCTTATCTCATGGTCTACCAAAAATCAACCCACTGTTGCCCGTTCATCCACAGAGTCTAAATATCGCGATGTTGCAAATCCCACCACATAACTCATTTGGCTTCGTTCTCTTCTTCATGAACTTGGCGTTTCTCTACCCAAACCTCCTACACTTTGGTGTGACAAACATCGGAGCCACCTACTTGTCTGCCAATCCCATCTCTCATGCTCGAACCAAACACATTGAGGTTGATTTTCATTTTGTTCGTGACCAAGTCTCTCAAAACCTTCTTTGCATTCGCTTTCTTCCAACAAATGCCCAAGTTGCTAACATCTTCACCAAACAACTTTCCTCTGATCACTTTATTACTCTTTGTGAGAAGCTTCAGGTTTGCTGCCGCTTACCATCAGCTTGAGGGGCCTATTAGCGACCATTTAATGGTGATATGAAGCCCAACTTGTCCACTTATCTCTTCATCACAAATTTGTATTTTAAACTTAAATTCCCTTTGTTTAAATTTCATATTCTAACTACTTTAGATAGGATTATCATCATATCTATAAATTTAAATGATTTGTAACTATATAAATAGAAAAGATCACTCACTTAACAAAGTGAGATTCTAGCAATACTTCTCCTTTTACAGTACGCAATCAGGCCTCTGCTCTACCCCTTCCAGTTTTATGTTGAACTATGGTTTACCTACTCCTGGAATTACTTTTGCTCACATTACTTCTGGTTTTCCCTTACCTATATCTACTGGCATTACGGGTAATGGAATTTAGATCATTTGGTAATAGATCATGTGTCTCCTTCTGGTTTTTAGTGCTTACATTTTAGTACCATTCTCTGTCAAAATGCTTTCAGGGTTGAGCTTGATCAACCCCTCAGTGATAGATGAGAATTTTGAGTTGGGATTGTGGAGGTTTGGGTCAACACTCCACAGTCTGTTTGTTTTCTGGTTTGATCCGTAGTCATAATCCTGACCTTATCTTCCTAATGCATGGAAACCAAGTTATCTTCTATTAATGTAGCTCGTATTTTTTGTAATCTGGGGTTTATAGAAATAGCGACAGTAAATCTTGTTGGTCTCAGTGGGGGCTTGTGGCTGGGTGGGATACAGTCCTTCCCTGTTGTGCTGATTTTTCAGACAAAAACCTTACACTGATTTCTATCTCACTTCGAGATGATGAAACTGTGTATTTTGGTTTTCTCTATGGCCATCCAATGGTTAAGCTTCGTCCCATTACTTGGCTATACATCTAGCAAGTGTTGGAGCTTCTCTCCGGTCCTCTTTGTCTTTGTGGAGACTTTAATCAAGTCTTATCTTCAAACGAGAAAATAAGACCCCACTCTAGTTGTATCCCAGGTTCCAACTGGTTGAGATCCTTCCTTTAGCAATTTGGTTTGACTAATATTGGTTGGAAAGGATCGTTGTTTACTTGGATGCGTGTTTTTTCGGCTCTTGGTTTTGTCTTGGAAAAACTAGATAGGGTCATGGCTAACCCATAACTGGATTCTTCATTTTCCTGAGGCTTTAGCTTGTAATCTAGCCATTCTTTTTTCTGACCCCGCTCCTATTTTATGCAATCTGAATCCGATCCGTTTAGTTTTCCTAACCCTCTTGTTTTGGAGCTTTTGGCTCGATCATCCCGCTTATCTTCATATTTTATGCTCTGCTTGGGTCTCTTCCCTTCAGGTTCTCCTTTATATCAATTCATGTACATTCTAGGTTGGCAATGAGGGATCTTGTGGCTTGGAATCAATCGAATTCTGCTAATTTAGCTGGACTTATTCGTTGTACCCGTCATGTCCTATCTTCCTTCTTTCTCCTAGGTCCCTCTTACAAAATCATTTAGCCCAAGTGTTCCACCTTCGACGTAATCTTGACTTTCTCCTTGAATGTGAAAATATTTTTTGGGCTTATCGCTTAAAAAGTTTATGGTTGGAGTTAGGAGATAAAAGTACCAAATTTTTTCATACCTCTACCCTTATCTGTCGTTAACATAACCATATTTTCTCCTTCAAAGATAGACATGGCCCTTTTCAGGAGGATGAAATGAGTATAAGGCAAATTTTAGTCGACCATTTTACTGAATTGTTTTCCCCGCATGTTGCTGGTTTGAATCTTCAACATTTGCCTCCTAATTTGCACACCCATCTCCACGATCAAATTCTACAGCTAAATCAGTCGTTTTTTGAATCTAAGATTAAAAGGGCAGCATTTCAAATCAAAGGTTTCAAGTCTCCTGGTTGAGACGATCTTCCTGCGGGTGGTTTTTCATCATTATTGGGAATTCCTGGGCTCTCTTGCTACTAGAAGGTACTTTCCTTCCTAAATTTTGGGTATTTGCTTTGAGAAGTGAACAATATCTTTATCACCCTCATCCCAAAACCTTTTTTTTTTTTCAAAAATAGCCTTTGACTTCCGCCCTATTTGCATTTATAATGTTCTATATGAACTCATAGCTAAAGTTCTGGTTGTTTGATCGTATCTTGTCATTGGTTCCCCCGTCTTACTCTTGCAAAATGACTTTGTAGTCGGTCGGTACCTTGTAGTCAAAAGCTTACTCATTGTGTTTCTAAAAGAAGGAAAGGAAAAGGAGAATTTAGTGCTCTGAAATTGGATTTGAGTAAAGCTTTTGACTATCTACACTGGATTTTCTACATTAAGTACTCTCAGCTATGCAGATCTATAATAATTGGATCAGACTTATCATGAGTGACTATGGTGTCTTACATAATCCCTGTCAATGGTGCCCTTACCCCTCGTTTTACCCTTACTTGTGGTATCTGACGGGGGGACCCGCTTTCATCTTTATTGCTTATTTTTTGTTCTGAAGTCCTTTCAACTTTCCTTGTTTCGGCCGAACAAAGTGGTTTATCTCGAGGATCAAAGCAGGACGTAGATCTCTTTTTGTGTGTGGTTTAGAAGGTTCAGGACCCAATGTGCTCATTGGATGGGTTTATTATTAAATAAAGCTGGCTGAGCTACCCTCATTTCATTTGTCATGTCATCCTTGCTTATTCACTACATGTCCGTCTATAGATTTCCTTTTTTACATATGTAAGCAGTTGGATCAGATTTTAGCAAGATTCTGATGGTCTGGTGAAGCTTCACATAAATCTATCCACTGGATCTCATGAACAGTTTTATGTCTCCCTAAACACCTTGGCGACTTAGGATTTCATGACTTTAGATCGTTTAATGAAGACTTACTGGCTAAACAAGCTTGGAAATTTTGGTCTCTTCCTCAAAGTTTGATTGCTCGGGTGCTTAAAGGGTGTTACTTTTAACAGCAAGCCTTTCTTCAATCCAAAACTATTCATGAATTCTGGAAAAAAAAAAAAAGCCTTTAGTGGAAAATTGGGGATGGAAGAGATATTTTTGTCTGGGTTCACTGGTGGTTGCCGAATGTTCAACTCATCCAATATCGTACCCCAATCAATAATCTCTGGCTTGTTTTTGATCTCATCTCCCCCTCTACACATAATAGGGATATGGGTAGAATTCTCTCGACCATTCCAATTAATGTAACCACTTCCATCTTTTCTATTCAACTTTTCCCCAATAACACTACTGATGTAGCCTTTTGGTTCTTATCCAAGAGTGGCTCTTTCTCCTTTTCGGCGACCTATAAATTTCTAAAGTGTAACTCGGGTTATTCCCATTATTCTGTTGCTTTCGTTACTCCCAATGGTTAGGCATGAACTATCCTTAAGCCTATGATGCTCATTCACAATCAAATAATTGCTCAAAAAAAAAAACTTTCTTTAATAATGTAAAATCATTATATGGAGAGAGAAAAGTTTTATATATGAGCTTTGATGTTTCTCTAGTAAATAGAATCTTAGAAGATAGTTTACATAACGTGTGATGAAGCCCTAAATAATTTATATAGGATGGACATCAAATATATCTGTTATTGGAAGATTTGGCATGATTTTGGACAAAACTAGCCGTTACTTTTCAACCAATGGTCAATGCAGTCAACTTCATTCACAATACAGTCGACTGTATTATACAACTACCACAAAATGCAGTCGATTGCCTTACAAAACCCCCTTTCTTGTTTTGAGCATAACTTTCTCTAGAAAAATAGGACTAAGGCGCCTTTTTTTGTTGGAAAACTAATGAAAAGGTTTTTCAAAATATGAAAAGATAAGCTCCAAAAACATTCTTGAGAAAGTCTGAGTAAGCACCAAAATTCACCTATTTTTAAGGTACACTTGTTTGAAAGGCTGTGTAAAACCCCGAAGCTTGATATTTTCTAGCCAATTAATTTATTTTTAGCGAAAATTGGCATAGCAACATTGGTGTCGATTTGTACGAGCAAAAATTTATCCGCAATCTTTAGCAACACAATTTTAGAAACCATAAATTATAATCTACCCATAGCAGTTTTAAGTAATATTCATTAAGGTCTTTAGCAACAATTAACGTTAACGATATCTTGAGAATCCTTTAGCAATATTTTTATATACTCTACAATTAGTGTCGATATTTTTGCGGCAAACTTTAGCAACATTTTTTTTCTAAGCAACACGCAATTTATGACAGTTGAAGGGATGCTGCTTTCATAGCATCTCACTGTAGCTTTAAGATTCTTCGACTTTAATCCATATATAGATCTTCTTAAATGTGTCTTCCTGAGTGTATATGTTATATACCTACTAAGAATACACTTAAAGCACACATTAGAACATATTCAACATATAATTATCATCAAAATAGGATGTAAACATAGCTTATCCAACCATAGGATTAACAATCATCCCCTTTTTGATGATACAAACATTGATTTTATATATTGTAAAATGTATCAAATGATAGTCAACTAAGCACAACAATCTCACTTAGAATATTCAACCATTTCTAGTATACTCAAGATATGTCAATTTATCTCCTATAACTATTAAGCCCATAGCTAGCCCCCTAGCTCAAACAAGATATGCTTTTATTCTAATGTTCTCTCAAAAACACACAATCACATAACATATATAATCAAAATTATTTCTCCCCCTTTGTCATAAACAAAAAGACACAGGTATGCATGTGTGAAGAATATTCTTTTCAAAAGTTTTATAAAAACATGAAAATTCTATTCAAAATATAGTTATAAGTAAGATAACTACATGAGGTGCATATAACTCATGAATCCATATCATGATCCAAAAAAAAGATATAAAATGTAGCGCACTAATCTCATCTACTTCATATACTTTAAGAGCAACAAGATAGTATGCAATTCAAGCATGTAAGCTCCCTTTATCAAGTTACCATATGCATATTATATCCTACTGTATGCTCCCCCTCAATCAACGACAACAATATCCAACAAACACTGTCAATATATAACCAATCATGCTCTCCTTTTTGGCATCACCAAATGGTGTGTGTGCGAGGG
The DNA here is from genome assembly GCA_033070095.1 of Escallonia herrerae. Taxonomy (NCBI): domain Eukaryota; kingdom Viridiplantae; phylum Streptophyta; class Magnoliopsida; order Escalloniales; family Escalloniaceae; genus Escallonia; species Escallonia herrerae. The sequence goes on along the minus strand of JAVXUP010003514.1, from coordinate 41,022 downwards.
TTCACAACGTGAAACAATAAATGACATTAGCACTCATTTAACATGGAATTATGGTAAGTCCAACAATGGCCATTAAAAACAACGTTTCCAATGCAAGTGCAAGAGAACTATCCATAGTCATTTAAATCCACATATATATCCAAGATTATAAGATAGAGAAGTAAACAAATCAAGAATATGACATTATAGACCATAGTTTGCAGGAATGTGTAACAAGCAAGTTATTTGTATCATAAGACAAAAAGATGACAATTTAGTCATGCTTCACATTGTATAAATTTAGCACATAGCTCAATGTTTAATAGAGCATTAGGTTTTACCCTTTTGGTGAACTACCAGGGATTCAGCTTAATGAGTGATCTTTCTTGAAGTCCATTTTCTTTGACAAGCTTTGACACTCTTCTCAATTAAAGTAGTATTTTCAATCTTGAAATGCTTACTTTCCCTTAAAAATTAGCTTGTTGTTCATCCCTTTCAAACTTTTTGTGGAGCCTTCTTCTTGTTGTTATTTGCTTTTTCCTTAGGCAATCTACAATCACAATTACAATTTAGGTCTAATTTTGGTATCCGCTTTTTCTTGGGTCCATAGGTGTTAGCTTGTAAACATCACTTTTCACAACTCACATTCTTTTTACACCTATAATATAAACAATTCTACAAGGACAATATTTAGTTGCATGCCCTTTCTTGTTGCACCAATCACAATGTGTAAAGAATAAGAAATTGGTCTTTGGTTGCCTTTGGTTTTGTAAATTCTTTCTCGGAAAGCTCAAAGGATTAAATCCTAATCCACATTTGTCTAGATAAACATTTTGACTACCAATCAAGATGTCCAAATCATCTTCACCTTCTACCAATTTGGCAAGACACTTTTTCAAATAATCAACCTCTTTCAATATCTCATTTTGTTTTTCAAAGTCAAACATATTTTGTGAGGTCTCACTTGAAGGAGTATTTCTAACTAAGCCCATCAAACTATCTTGCACATGCTTTACATAAAGATGGCTAGATTGGCATTCATTTTTGGCATTCAACTTATGATTTTGACTTCTTTACTCGTCAAGCTCTTTTGAGATTGCATGCAATTATTTTGTCAAAGAATATTTTTCTTGGCTACTTTCATGAATTTTTCATATAGAAGAGCATATGCATCATCGATATTATCACTGGAGCATCGTCGATACTATCACTGGATCAATTGTTATCACGATCACTATATGAAGAATTTACCTCATCTTCCTTTTAAGCCATGAAGCATAGATCTGCTTTTCTATCATGGAAGTCACCATTTTATTTGCACTTGAGATATTATATCTTTAAATAGTGGCTTTAATTGATGTCTTTATGCAGTACTTCTGTCTTGACTTTTTCTTATTATTTTGCCTTTTTTGTACTTTAAAAGCTTGAATTTGAGAAACTCATTGAACTTTTTTAAGAGCAATGCACTTCTTCTTGTTCTTTGGACATTTTTTCCCGAATGATTCGAGAAGCATCTCATAGGTTACCAGGAGCAAATCAATTCATCCAACGGGAAGATGTTAAGATCTTTTGATTCTTGAATAGTGGTGACCTTTGGATTCTATTCTCTAGGTAATGACCTAATTACCTTTCTCATAAGATCACCGTTAGAAAAATCTTTCTCTGATTGTATCAAAGTACTAACAAGTCTAGTGAAGCAAAAATTCATTTTCATAATAGATTCATCAGGAAACATTTGATACAATTCATATTCTCTATGTCATAAATTTATTTTTGAATCTCTTAAAAGAGAAGTTCCTTCATGAGTGACCTAGAAATGTATCCCACATACTCTTAGCTGAATCACACATAATGACTTGATTGAGTTTTGTGTTTAAAGCACAAACAATATAATTCTTAACTCTAGAATTCATGCAAAGCTTGTATTTTTCATGATCATTAAATTTGGATTTCTCCTTTGGCACAAGACTATTTCCAATCAACTTGGTAGGAACATAAGGACCATCCTCAATAATTCTTCACATTTCAAAATCTAAAGATTGTAAAGATACTTTCGTTTTAATTTTTCACATATTATATGAAGTTCTATTTAAAAATGGAAGTCTAGTAGTAAAACTTCCTCAAGGTTAGGAAACTCCATGATTTTTTAATTCTCAAAGTGTTAACCGAAAAATGAAGAGCCGAGGCTCTGATACCTCGAGACCCTGATACCACTTGAAACCAATAAAACAATCCGAGAGAAGGTGGGTTGAATAGGATTTTTAAAAATTAATGGAGAATTTAAACGAAACATAATCATGACTCTCAATCAAATCATGCAATATTTCAATGAAGATCATAACTACACAATCTCAACCAATTATAGATTAATAAGTAAAGAGATTGAGTTAAAGATACTTGATAAGAAGATTTAAATGGTTCGGCTTGAACTACCATCAAGCCTACATTCACCTCTTTATGGAAGTTCCTTGTAAGAGCACTAGAATCCACTAGCAACCATATTCTTTAGGGTCAAGATAAAAAATTTGATAACACTTGGTGATATTCCGAACCAAGCAAAGCCTTGAATCCACAAAGCTCACCCAAGACCTGACAAATCCAAGCCTTGATCATAATCTTTTTACAAAGATCAATTATGTACATAAAAACCCTTTTGAAAGGAAATGACTACAAATAAATTCTAGTACAATAAAGAGATGAAATAATTGATGACGTGAATAATGCTCACTTTCAATCAAAGAATTGTTCACAAAGATGTTTTCTTTAATGGTGCAAAATTATGAAGACAAAGAAAGAAAAGTTTAACCTATGAGTCTTGATGTTTCTCTAATGAATGGAGGCTTAAAATATAGTTTTTATAATGTATGATGAATCTCCCAATCATTGGCATAGGGTGGATATCAAATATAGCCATTATTGAAAGATTTGGCATGAATTTAGACAAAATTAGCCATTATTTTCAACCAACAACCAATGCAGTCGAGTTCAATCCCAATGTAGCAGACTGTACTATCCTACTATCACAAAATGCAGTCGACTGTACTAATTGACTGCCTCAGGAAATCTCATTTCTCATTTTGGGTATAACTTTCTCTAAAAAATCGAATTTAGGCGTTGTTATTTTTTATTTTATTTTTTTGAAAGCTAATCAAAACATGAAAAGATTAGCTTCAAAAACATTATTGAAAAAATCTGAGCGAGCACCGAAGTTTACTCATTTTTAACAAACATACTTGTTTGAAAGGCTATTCCTTCTCCTAGACCTTTTAGGTTTATGAAAATGTGGACATTAGTGAATTAGTTACTTTTCATGCAAGAAAACTTATTTTCCCTTCAATTTTGTAAACCAATTTTTAAAATGAAGTTGTTTTTGGAAACTCCATTTTTGAGTTTTTATTTGGGCTTTCAGTTTTGGTTTTTGTTTTGAGATCCAACTTTCGAATTTTATTAGAAGCAAAAAAATGTGTAACATTTAAGAAAAAAATCCCACCACACAAAAGAACCACCACCAACACTGGACCAAGTACTATGTTGCCACCATCGCCACCATCGTCCTCCCCCTGTCCCCCCAAATCCCAGCCACCCCACCTCAAGACACCACCACCACCATGAAAGAGACCAGCGCCGCCACCCTACCACTGTAGACACTCACATCACTGCCCCACCGCTGCCACACACCGACCATTCCATCCCACTGTTGTAAATCTACTCCATTTGACGCCACTACAGACACGACTCACCTCCCAACCATCGCTACCGCACCAAAGATCTACCCATGTCGTAGCCCCACAATCACAAATCATCTCTACCCACCGTCATCCTCGACGCCACCGCGGCATCGACGCCACCCAAAATACCAACCAAAGTTTGCTCGATTTACTAGATCGTACACCAAGTTTGCTAGATCTATAATGAATTGCGGTGGATCTACGCGTCGTGGTGGATCTGTCGTGGTAACATCGTGGAGTTCGGTTTGTCAATGGGTTTGTGTGGTGGTGATGTCAGGTGGTTGAGTGGTGGTGTTGGGTGGTTATTGCGGGTGGTGGTGATGTCAGGTGGTTAAGTGGTGGTGTTGAGTGGTTATGGGGTTGGTGGCAGTGGATGGTGCTTCGTGGCGAGCGTGACAGAGGGTTGGTGGCAATGGGTGGTGGTTGGTGATGATCTGTGTGTTAGGATGGGGAGTAGGGAGTATCAAAGAAAGAAAAAAAACTGAAAACTGAAAATGATATTTTCTATCAAGCATCTATTAGTTTTTGTCCAAAATAAAAAACACAACTAGTTTTGGTTTTTATGTTTTAGAAAATCAAAACTAAAAACTACAGTTTTATCAAACATACCCTTAGTCTATGTATTCTTTGTTATTCTTTGACATAAGACTTGATGATCCTTTCATAACATCTCACGATAGCATTAAGCTTCTTTGGCTTTAATCCATATATCCAACTTTTTAAATGTGTCTTCATGAGTGCGCGTGTGTATACTTACTTAAAATATAGTCAATGTTTAATTATTATTAAAATAAAATGTAAGCTTAAATTATCCATCCACAATACTAACATGCACTTTTGGGGAGTATAGCCGATATCAACAAATTGTCCCATCACAACAAAGCGAGTAGGCTAAATATATTTGAATTTGTTACGAGCTAGGATATCAAAGTTGCTCTATGTATATGGACCATAGATCATTTTAGTGATTTCTTGACGTGCACTTTCAAGATTTTCACACATGTATTAGGACTTCTTTCATATTTTGTGGTTTGCACAAGTGTCGCTAAATTGACGTTTTTTTCTTAAAAATGCACAACAGTTTGTCTCCAAATAATTAGTAGCACTTTTTATACTGTTGAAAAGGAGCTGGTATAGCCACTCTTAGTCATATATCATCATCAATAGTCAAACTATTTTTACCTTCTGAGATATATCTATAGCACATATGGATGGTGTTAGTTACCACGTAGCTAATATTTATGTAACATGGTGCACTCTTTAATTGATAAAAGCAAGTATTGTTGACAATCTAATGCTCTTTAGCGACTAAACTAATTAAAAGATTAATCTCACATTAAAATGATAATGTATATTTGATTTTGAGTATTAGCACAAGAGGTTGGTATAAGCATGTTGTGGATTAATCGTATGGCATAGCACGAGTTTTAGGCAGTACATTAATTAGGCATCGAATTAACCGACATGACACTTGATTGAAACCTACTTCTCCTCTTCAGCATCCCCTTAGTGAACAAGGCCAACGCTAGCTAGTGGGTTTCCCATGCATGCCTAAGCACGCAAACTCTCAGAAAGAGAAATGAAAAGAGTTGTGAAATTTGTGCACTTACCTTACGTGACGTGAGAACCATGCACATGCATGTGATATGATCGAGGACTAGATATGCAATATCCTTTCATGTTTTACCACGGTTTTCTTGATCTTCCTGTACGCAGACATCTGGCTAGGGTCCCCAGCTCTGTGAGAGGAACTACAAACCAGAGCACCAAGTTCAAGAAAGCCGTGGAAAAGCATGCAAAGATCATTTTTCGCAGCAACATCGGCCTCCGGCCATGAACACAATATGAAGTGAAGCAAGTGGCAGAGGCCAGAAGAAAGTAAGATGCGTGCAGGAAGCTTTGATATATAGCCTAGCTAGCAGCTCAGTGGTGCGGTATCTGTAATTTGTATATGCACACGTGCGGGCCATGGAGACACGCGTGTGAGAAGGTGTGTCCCCAGCTGCGGTTCCCCAAGAACAGAGATGGTGGGGATCGGCAGACAGGTTGGTGGGTAGGGCTGCTGAGAGTGTCAGACTCAGAAGAAACACGCAATTTCAAAGACGACCGCTGGTTTGCTTTTTGTCTGTGTCGGTCGAACCGACCATCTTTGACCAACCCTTTGACCTTTCCGATGAATACACCGTCTCCGGCTTTTGCGCCGGGTATTGCGCCAATGATTCCACATTTCCACAACGCTGGCTCTGGAGGCACTTGCTGTGTTTGTTGCTTTTTGTTTCTGCTAAAAATATGCTCCGCATACTTTGCGAAACCCGAGCATGAACCGATGACCTGCAAGACAGAAAACGAGTGACCGCCGGGTGGGGTTCCCGGTAGAGAACTCTCCGATGATTAAGTGAGAGCGCAACTACATGATAGTAACTCTGAAAAAGCATTCCTGGAGGGGTAGACCCCTTTATATAGCTGTAGGAAAATACTCCTAGTAGGACTGGGCCGTGAGCCAGATGTGTCAGGATCTCGTTAGGATCCTCGAGAATCACGTCACAATTTCAAATAAGATAATCATTGATCTCCCAGTTTGACTGGGATTGCCGGGTATTCCCCAATTATTGGAAGTTATATTTGAGTTATATCATAAGCCCCCTACTTCCTTAGCTAAAATGTTTGGCTGGGAAAGTTTATACCTGGTGTCTCGAGACATGCGTCAGATTTGTAAGTCATTCTCATCCACTTTGTAGGGGTAACAATATTTCTATCTTCCATGTGCTCTGACCTAAGCGGGGGCTTAAGCCTTAGAACTTTGCCCAAGTAGGGCGCTAGGACCCCAGCTCTCGAGAGCTAAGTCTTAGAATATCGCCTGAGTAGGCTATTCGGAATCATCTTTAGAGAGACGAATCATGGGATCTCGAGATCCTTTAGGGGCTGTGCCCCATGGTAGCTTCTCTCGGGAGAGGACACAAAGCTGTGCATGCAAGTGTTGCATGTGCTGAGTGTTTGAATGTCCCCTCGAGGGGTCACCTCTCTTTTGGAGGGTGTTCATTTTGTGCAAGTATGTGTTCTTGAGCTCGAGCCGATCACATCATGCTTGCGTTTTACTTTGTCGCGAACTCTTATCATCAGCTAAGAGCTGGCAAAGAAGCCTCGAACTCACGCTTGTCTGGGTTTTGAATTGACAAAGAATGGTGGGGGGATGAAGTCCCATAGTCCTTTGCCGTTTCACGGGTTAGAACTGTAGCTAAACTGTTCGGATAGAGCTCGAGCTCTATCCTATCACCCTCGGGGGTGTTCGTTCCTTGAGGGACTGATAGAGCGTGGAGCTCACGCAAATACCCTTGGGGTTTGACAGAACTTGAGAGTTCTTATTTTACGGGCCCTCGGGGGCGGATGGAGCCAGAGCTCATGCAATTACCCTCGAGGGTTTGATGGAATTTTAAGAGTTCTCGTCTTACACGCCCTTGGGGGTTTAACGGAACTTGGAGTTCTTGTCGTACGCGCCTTCAGGGGTTTAACAGAACTTTAGAGTCCTCGTTGTACGCGCCTTTGGGGGTTTGACCGAACTTTAGAGTTTCTCGTTGTACGCTCCCTTGGGAGTTTGACAGAACTTAGAACTCTCGTCGTTTGTGCCCTCAGGAATTTCTCGTCCTTGTTGCCGCGGTGCCAAATAAAAAGGCGCGATTCATGGAGCCCATAATATGGTCGCTGTGGCGAACCTCCCTGTCTGATAAGACACAAGGCATTAAGCCTGTATAAGAATAATCTCATGAAATATAAAGCCCCCTGGCCTTTGAGAAGGCGTGGATATATAAAGACTGCTTTTAAGCCCATATGTAGAGTCCGAAGACCCGTGGGAGCAATATAGAAGACCATAATCTGCTTGCTCGACTGGATGAGCATATAAAGCTTAAGGATGCGTAGTCTGTCCGAGCAAGATGTCACTGATGATCAGTAGAGTAGCTGTCGTTGTTCATCAATATACTGAGAAGCAACTAGATTTAGTTTGCTGGTCGCATGAGCTTGAGCTTGCAGTTGTACTGGCATATTACTAATGCTTATAAGCAGAGGCAGACGATATGCTCTAATTCACTGATCGAGGTCACTGTGTGACCGAACATCACAAGATTATAAGAAATGCCGAGTCGACAAGATGCTGCAGCTAATAAAAATCCTAAATGTGACTTCAAGTCACAGGGTGCTGTGAATTTTTTCCTTGCTTATATAGTGGTTTATACGTTACCGTTGATGTTCACAGGCATAGTTTAAACCTTGCAAGAAATAAAAATACTTGACTGAAAAAATAGCCTTTGAAGCAATAAAGCATATAAAAATGTAACTATGTTTTTAACACAGAATTAATAGCGATGTTCAGACACCACGACCCCATTAGGGTTTTGCTGGTTAAGCGACTAATGTGCTGCACTGCGTGTCGCAGGTGAGCTTAAAAAGTTATAGCAGCTCATAAGACCCAACATGTAATGTGTCTGCACCGACTGACGCAATTGCATAATGCTAGACCAAAAAATTAAATAGGTCTAGCTATAGAAGTGCACTGGAAGTAGCCTTCGGAAGGCTTGCTAGTGCTAAAATTCTTAGTCACTTAATTTTTTAGCAACAGATACGTGACCAAATATGTGCCATTTAAAGAACGTGCAGCATACTTTTAACAAGAAAGACTTCGGGGTCTTTAAATCTAAATAGGCTTTTTCACGGTTAAAAGCTAAATACTCTTAAGAGCGTGTGGCCTAAGTCGAATAAATAAGACTCCGTGGGTCTAAATATTAATATGCACTTTTACTGGGCTGGAATGCAAAATTCAAAAGGAAGGGTTTCACCTGATTTAGACCGGGTCTACCCCTTCTCTTCTTTAACAGAGAAGCAGTGGCTGGCATGTCGGCGGCGCCACGATGGGGGACACCGCGACACGCGGGGAGGTCACGGTAGAGCCGTTGCATGTTCGTAGATCAGGAGCATGGGTGGCCAAGGTGGTGCAGATCTGCACGGAGTTCCTCACTGCGGCGGTTTCTCCTCCATGGAGCGACGGACAGAACCGAGTTGAGGCCGCTATGGTGTAGCGCTGGTGGGCGCGATGGTGCAAGCCCAAACAGCGACGGCGAGGTTTTTGAATCTCTTCGTGGAGGATACGGCCAGCGACATCACTGACTTGGGTGGCGTGACATTGGGGCGATGTCGGGGAGCTAGTGGCGAAGCGGCGCCGTGGCCCTTTGCTCGCGATGGATGGCGCGATGTCGGGGATGGTCGCGGGGTTGATGCTTTGGCAACGGGTGCTAGCGGTTACGCGAAAATTTCATCGTGGTGGCCACCAATGATGGTTGACGACGGTGCTGATCTCTTCTTCTTTCCATTTTTTTTTTCTGATTGTAATATAACGGTGCAAATTCGTGGTGTAATTACTGGGAGGTGGACGGCGAGGTGTTGTAGTCGCCGTTCGGTCGGGGTGGAGCAGAGCTAGAGGAAGGCGGCGGAGCGATGCCGTCGCTATCCAAGCGTGGCTGTAATGGAGGCATTGGCCATGTCGGAGGAGGCCATGGTGGTCTTGGTGGCCTGACTATTCATGGCTTCGGCGCCTTGCTGGAGGACATGCCATGGCGGCGGCGCTAGGGTTCTGACCCATAAGCGGTGGTGCTACCACAGCTTTTTCATCTTTGATTCTTTCTCTTTTCTCTTTTGAGTTGATGACGACAGTAAGGCTGTCAGCCTTGGCTACCGGCGGCAGCTTTGTTATAATATGACACCTACGGCGGCGGGATATTCTGAAGCAATTTTGACATGTAGTTCTCGGCAGTTCACAGTACAACCGTTGAGATTTCTTGAGGTCAATCGGTTAGGCTGATGGGTCCCACAGATGGCGCTAATCTGTTGCTGCTAAAAATATGCTCCGCGTACTTTGCGGAACCCGAGCCTAGACCGATGACCTGCAAGACAGAAACGAGTGACCGCCAGGTGGGGTTCCCGGCGAAGAACTCTCCGATGATTAAGTCAAAGCGCATCTACATGATAGTAACTCTGAAAAAGCATGAATTGTGTCATTCGTCCATACCTGGAGGGGTAGACCCCTTTATATAGCTGTAGGAGAAGACTCATAGTAGGACTGGGCCGTGAGCCAGATGTGTTAGGATCGCGTTAGGATCCTCGAGGATCACGTCACAATCCCAAATAAGATAATCATTGATCTCCCAGTTTGACTGCGATTGCCGGGTATTACCCAATTATTGAAAGTTATATTTGAGTTATATCACTTTTCAACTCTCTTTCTGGAAGTCTCTGTTTGTCTCTGAAAACCAATAGAACTGTTTTGGGTCAAACCAAAACGGGAAGTAGCTTTGTGAGTTTCGAGCGGAGCGGGACGAGAAAGTAAGAGAATATTAAACGATAAGTTTAATTTTTAAATTATTATACTAAATAGTGCTGCATTTTTTAAGAGATGGGTAAAATTAGATGTATAATTACTTCACCGTACTAATGTTCTCCTACAGTAATAGTGTAAATGTCTCTGGACAGATGTAGGGGGCTGCAATTGGGACCATGGTCATCCCAAAAATCTAGAAAGAATTTGTCGTATGCAACTTGCTCTTGAAAATGATCAATTTTTTAAAGACAGATGGAGTAATTTATTTGTATGTAAAAGAAGTTTTATGCCGATAAATTACTCTTATGTCTATCCTCAAATCGATGTGGCTTCCTTATATGTTATCTCAACCTAGCTTTGCCTAATTTTAGTGATCTTAGAAAGGTTTTAGCTCTTATGTTATAATCCATGCACTTAGGCCGCCTTGGAAAAGAGATCATAGATCCACCCCAAATTATGCCAATGGCTAGTCAAAAATGGGAGAAAGACTTTGCTACAATGGTGATACCTCATCACCATCACTGAGGCTGTAGACGTTGTATTTTCACCCAATAGAATTTCACGAAATTGCCACCCTAGAGATCCTGTCACTATGCACTTCAATAGTAGATCTTCAATCGTCACCGTATGACTAGTCCAAAGCAGCAAGGCCACAACAAGGGACCGCCCTTTTCCCGACAAGCGATGGCAGGATGGCGGTGATGAATCGGCATGCTGGTTACGGCTTTCGACTAAGACAACTAAAAATAAGGGGGAGGTTCGCATGTGAGATCCATAGATTTCGATCCCTCTTCACTAGGCGTCGACTCCCATCATTGATCCTTAAGGCGGAGAAGGGTCGATGTCGACTCGCCCTCAATTCCCACCGTCGTCGTTGCTGTTGTCTTGCTGTTGTTATAATGACCTGAATTTCAGAGAGATCTGGACATGCTACTTGCAAAATCTTAATCATATAAATACTTTTTAAAGATAAAGCAAAGCACTCTATATATACACCGTAAACTTCCGGTCTAAAATTACTTTTATGTTCCTTGACAATCAATATATGTATGAGTACAATCTTTCAAAATATAACAACGGCTCTTTAGTCCCTTACAATCTATGCAAATATAAATTCTGAAAGAAAAATCTTTGACTACAAAGTTTCTTACTTAGTAATGTCTTATAATCCTTTGCACAACTCTGCACGCTTGTCGATAACATGAGAATAAGGGGTGAACACAAAGCCCAGTAAGGATAAACCCACGCACACACCCAAAGTGTACAAAAAGCATGCAATATACGGTACTTGGAGTTAATAAGATACGATACCATGGTGCATGGCAAATACCAAAACCAATGGACTAACTTTCAATTCAAAAATCTGATTAACAAAAAAATCAAAGAGCCCGTGCCAGTGGACAATAGACTTTCAAAGTAATGAACTCCCATAGGTAACTGTAATTACAGTGGTCAAAAGGCTTTAATGTGTTGAAAATGACGTGAATTAAGTTCAAAATGATTTTTTTAGTAGTTCAGATAACAACATTTTATAACTCCTTGGAATTGAATGTACCTCAATTATAAAAAAATTGATAACTTCCAACCAATATGATATCTCAAAGTTATGCATGTACTTAACATAGCTTCTTCCCTTGTAACATGAGTTAATATAGTCCTTTGATCTTAAATGAAACTCCAACCTCAAAATATTTATAACTTTTGTTAGCACATAACACACTGAACCAAATACTGCACTCAAAATTTCATGAATATGAGACAAAATCAAAATCAATTTCAAGTCCACCATGATTCGTCGATCTGTTCTTATAATATACCAAACCATATCCCTTGCAAAATCTACATAATGTTAGCACACTTACAATCAAGCCTAATGTGTAGCAAATACTAAGCAATTTCCACATCACACATGACTTGTATTCTAAAGGATCCGAACATTGATTCCTAGCTTCTATTCTCATCATATCCCCAACCTTATACTAGCCTATAGAAAGGCGCAAGTAGAACCATCTCACTACCTAATGACATTCTGCTGACAATTGAGACTAACTAATAACCAAAGTTACTTTATTAGCAGACTTTTTGCCCAATGCATCAACCACACCATTAGTCTTGCAAATATGAAAATACTTAATCAAAACGTCAACACCAAAATACAGAGTCGCATATTCTTTTCTCATAAACATCATAATACTACAAATACATGGTTACTCAAATCAACGTTAAACTCATTCTTCCTATCCATATTCCATTGACTACAAACAACACAAACTCAATTTATAATGCCTAACCAAAACTGTAATTATGCAATGTCTATGAAGTTCATCGTTATTTAAAACCATGAGACCACCTACAGATATTGACTTTTCTCATCTACTTTTATTAGCCAGACACCAAAGCCAATACCATCGAACAACCTCTGAAGCATACCTAGCTCTTGGATTTAGCCAATCCGAATAACCAATTTCTACAATCACTTACCCATTGGACCAGAGACAAAAAAGAAAAAAAAAAGAAAAAACAACCATCATGCTTCATTGTGCTCTTTGATATCTCAAGTCAGTCCTGCTCAAAATATTACCAAATCTATCATAGAGAAATGTATCACCTTAAAAGGACTCATAATCCAATTCTATACGCGCATATATGGTGCATCCACCAACGCTAAGCCTCTAAGTTACCACATCATTTATATTTACAATTGCAACCTTGACTATTGATAGTTACTAGTTGATAGAGCTACTCAAAAACACCAAAAGATCATAATCTTTCCTATTATCATCCTCTTGGCAAATGCCAAAAGTTTTTGAACTCTAAGGGCAAGTAACATGGGTAGTCCACTATTGAGTACTCGACCAAAATCTTGGCCTTACACTGAAACATCAATTGGATAATCAAAACCTAATTGACCCTTTAAAGTATAATCTCAACCATAAGTTATCTTAGGCTTGAGAGTCCATAAAATCTCATTCCTAAACTCTAATACCAACTCTAATGATCCGAATTTTTTTAGAGATAAAAGTTTTAGTAGTATAAATACCTATTACATAAAGCAGAGTACTCTATATACCGCAAAACTTTCATATTCCTTGGTAATCAACATCTATATGAGTACAATCCTTCAAAATATAACAAAGGCTACTTATCTGTCTCTTACAATCTATCTGAAAATAAATGATAAAAAAAATCCTTCACTATAAAGTTTCTTAGTTAGTCATGCTTTATAATCATTTGCACAACTCCAAACACTTGTCGTTAACCTTAAAGTAGGGGGTGTACACAAAGTTCAGTAAGTATAAACCCATGCACGCATCCACAGAATACAAAGCACGTTATATCAAAAACAATACTTGAAGTTGACACCGTACGACACCAAGGTGCATGGCAATTACTAGAACCAATGCATTAACTTTCAATTCAAAAATTCGATTAATAACAAAAGAAAATAACTATTGCTAGTGGACAATAGAATGTCAAAATAACAAACTCCCATAGGTAACTGCATTTATAGTGGGTCAAAAGGCTCTAATGCATTCAAACGATTCTTTTAAGAGTTTTGATAACAACATTTTATAACCCAAAAATACTCCAATAAGTTCAAAAATTCTTCAATTAAGTTTAAAATGCTTTGAAATAGAAAAGATATCATATTATAGATATTCAATTAGCTCAGAGATGGAAACATGGGAACCATTCAAAAATGTGTTACACTTGGTACCACTGGCACATGAGATAAGGTTCAGTATTTAAGATCGTGATTTTCAGCATATCCCGCTAATCTTTGCCCACTTTCCAATGCACGTAAGATAAGTCACAAACTGACAAGTTACATACACTGTGACATGACTCACCTGAATATAAAAATTAGAAAATCTAATAACATCAATAGACTGAAGTCCACAAAGTCATTCTCATTCACTTGATTCTACACAAAATAGTTTTATTCAAAGATAACTTGAACAAAGAGATGTATGAGTTATATGAAAACACAAAACTTAAATGTGAAGAGAACCTTTTATAGCTTTCATAATTTCTAAGGTCATAAGAAACAAATAAGGTAGAGTTGGTCAAAGTAGGCTAAATTGCAGTGTCAAAACAACAACTTTTGCACTGATTAATAACTCACAAACTCAATTTCGACCAAGAAATTGAAGTATATTGTAACACCTCGAAAATTCAGAACTTTAACACCCTGAACTCCTGGAGCGTTAAAACAATCACTACTTATAGATATACAAACCTCGATTCAAATAACCAATTTTAACACTTAGATCATAGATTCTAATCATTACAAGTTCTCAAATTATTAATATATATGGTAATAAACGAAAAAGAGACTTAAGTTCTCTCTAAGGCGAATTAAACAAAAGTTACCCACGTAGGGGTTCTAATATTGAGCAACATTAAACTTAACTTCTCTCGCTTGTCTCTCAAGCAACCTAATGCTGGTATCACCTGCGAATAGGAAGTCAAAGGAGAATGAGCTTTTGAGAGCTCAGTAAGGTAGATCAAGGATTAAAAACGAAACAATCGGATAATTTTATATTTAAGTCAAATAACAACTTTTAAATGGACTTTTAAATGAAACCAATGCATATAGATATAGACATAGGAACGAGTACAAACTCAATCCCTCAAATCAATAATTATTTCAAAACATTTCCGTGCAATAAATAAAAAACAAATAATATTGAACATGAGCAACACAATATAGCAAAGCCATCTTGGCGGTGCTCGATACACTTCACATATGCAAATGTACACTAACTAGTCCATTTAGGTACTAGTTTAATCCAATCAATAGATCTTCCTTATAATGCCAACAATACACACAATTCTTATAACTTCTAAAATTTACTAGCTCATGTCAACATTGAGAAGAAATAAACAAAATTCAAAACATCTTATGATGATCGAATAAATAAAACTGGTGAGGATGAACAAGAATTCCAAATGATCGCTTTAAGGTTCAAGATAGGGTTTTATGAACAGATCAAAAGTATTTTTTTTAGCAATCAAAAATATCAAAATTCAATGTAATTTGTAAAACTATTATAATAAAGCATTTGAAATCAGAGCGATGAAATAGGGTTCAGATGAAATTCTTTATCTCAATCCAAGCTATGCGCTGCTAAACAACCTAGATCAAAATTCTTTGAATTAACCTAGATCTGGCAAATTATTTACCAAAATAAACTCTAGTCTCAAAATATTATGAACCCAATACTAATTTCTTAAATGTTGCTTGCTCCAACACTTTCAAAATAACCCACATTGAAACGGTTCTTACAAACAGTCCAAACTAGTAAGAAATCCTATAACACAACCCCAAGGCTTAACCACACCTCAAAATAGCAATAAAATATCATAAAATGCTTTTATAGTTTAAAACATATAAGGGCAAAATACTAAATATCTGAATTTCCAAATTTTTTTTGTTTAAAAATAATTTCGTTAATTAGAAGAAAAACCCAAAAATAGCCGTTAATATTTCTAAATAAAAAATCCCATAATTTTTTTAGTAGCCTTACAGTATGTAAGAAAAATATGGAAACTGAAATCAGGTCAAAAAATTATTAAAACTAGTACTAAATAATTCATTTTGCCCAAACAAATACGATATGAAAATCATATGAAATCACCTCTAAAACTTTTGAAATTTGAACTAGAACATCTTAGAATCATATCAACAGTACACAAAAATTTTTAGAATTCAATAATTATTTTAAAATAGTTCAAACAGATTTAAGAAGTTTCAAACTTGCACAAAATATAAAAAAAAATCAAACAATTTCAGAAAATTCTGAAAATTTCTCAAAAATTCTAAAATTGAAAGAACTTTACAACCGTGAAAAAACTTCGTAGGAGTAGTGGTGGAAGGCCACCCTACTCGCCACCCACGTGCCCCCCCTCCCACCCCCACCCCACGTGTGGCGCGTGGGTACTGTTCATTGTCTTTAAGTAGCTTACACTAAATCCAATTTTCTCCATTTTTGCTTCATTTTTTTTTCTCGTTTTTCTTGCTCTAATTCTTTCCTTTAACACCCTATACGTACATTCTTTGACATCAATATAAGATCCATGATTAAATTTGAGGGGTTTCAAGCGAGGAAAAATGATATGTATATATATACATACGCTGAATAGAACGGTTTTAGGGGCGATTACCTTATGAAATCCTCCTCTAAAACACAATCTTCGATCTTCTAACTCTACCTTCAATCCAATCTCTTTATTTTCTCCCTTTCTTGCACTTTCTCTCTTTATTCTCTCTTTATACTCTATCTTTTCTCTCTCGTTATATCTCTCTCTCACAATTGTATTCAAGAAGAGAAGAAAAATAAGGGGACAACTGCTCCATGATCATTGTATATGTATAAAAATCCCACGTTGGAAAATTACCAAAACCCTCTAGACTTTAGGTAATTTTTTTAGAGTTTACACAAAACTTTCTAATATTACGAAAAGGCCCAAAATACTATTTACGATAAATTAATGTACTAAAACATTTTAAGGGGGTTGTTGCATTGTAACATCCCGGAATTTTTGGAATGTTAACACTCACTCAATCATTTACACTAAAACAATAATACCCATCAATATCTACAAATATAGTACCATCAGTCCGACAGAGCAACTAAAACATCGAATAAGACAATACTCTAAATGTACTGTCATAATTGAAACATCAATTCTCAGTCAAGTTTTAAATAGCAATACTGACCCACGTAGGGGTTTTAATGACCAAGACCAAAATTGCAATTCTCTTTCCCTCACTCAGTTCTAATCCATACTCAATACAATTTATTGTTGGTCATTACCTGCAGAAGGGAATAGAAAAAGGAGTGAGCTTTTGAGAACTCAGTAAGGTCGCTCTAAAATTAGTAGAGGAATACAAATGATTTAGAGAATTCCTTTCAATGGCAATATGGGATGATATTTCAATTCAATTACTTAAATCAGAAATCAATAGAAACCATTTCGAATACACTGTAAACGATACAGATGGTATGTTGAATATGAGTAAATTTACAAAGCCACACAGGCAGTGCGCAGGAAACACTTAGCAAAGCCACATAGACAATGCACGGTAATCACTTAGCAAAGCCACAAAGGTGATGCTCACTAACACAATAGTTACATATGCATATGAACGCAAACTAGACCCTTAAGGTACTGACATCTCCTGACAATAACATGCCATCTTTATATCACCCTCTGATACAGTATATCCTTATAACTCCTCAATACACTGACTCCTGTCAATATACATAATGGAATGATTGATAATACAATGAATAAATTGATACTCAACGAGTAATAAATATTGAGCATCGAATAAGATTTTCGATAAATATGTAAGGCTCAAAAATAGGGTGTTAACTGCAAACGATGCAATTCAAAATAATTATAACAGAGTTCACAGAAAATTCGATAACAATGTAGAAAAATATTCGTGAGGACAAATTGATGAATTGGGTTTCGAATAGAAATCCCTTACCTCGGTCCAATGCTATGTTTAGCTAATCAACCTTAACCACAAATCCTTCGAATTAACCTTAACAGGACAAATCATTCATTAGGATACGATCTATGCAATGATGTTCTAAACTTGGTATTAACTTCCTAAGCAGGTCTCATCCTTTGAAATTAGCTAATAATAAGCAGTTCATTTATGACTAATAGAGATTTCTCAAAAATAGATAGCATATACTTGTATATTCCCTAGATGGATCGTAAAGGTCACTTACATAATGCTTCGTATTTCCTCGATACTAGAATCATGTGCGATGATTTCTTGCTACATCTGACCAAAAGAACTGTGACACCCTCAACCATGGTGACATCACCGGGCTGAGTTATCGATCATAATCACATTCAAAATCATGTGCTGAATACAGAGCAACTACATCCTTATACTCATATATCATTAATAGACGCTCTAAAATGCGTCCTTACAAACATACATCATACTGCAGCAGAATACTTTCAAGTCTCTAAACAACATGAATATTTACAACCTAATATACAACTGTAGTCCTAGGATTCTTAACAATTGATCTCACAGCTCAATCTTTACCTCACACAACGTATCTCCTTGCTCAACTTTTCTAACTTGTTTCTCTTCCCTTCTCTAGAGGGTTCTCTTCGATCAACCTTACAGCCTGCACAATAAAACATAAGGAATGAGCACAAATCTCCCGGTAAAGACAACACGAGGAATATCGTGTACAAATGATTCAAAGTACTCGGAGGAATAATAATCATCTCAACGATAGCAATGAATCAAAAGTAGTCAATAAATTTCAACATCAGCATACTTGTCAAATGATAATTTTTCTTTCGTTAGAGTGAGCGGCTTTAAGGCCCAACAGAACAGTATTATTGCCACCTCCTCATGGACAAGACTGACTGACTGACTGACTATACAAGCGAACACTAAAACAGGAAATTGAAAAGATAAACATCAACGAAATACAAGTCATTTCATTAACATCATTAACATCAAAAGAAAATCAAATGCAATGCAACTTAGACACGACGGACTAGACTCGACCAGACATGACAGACTCGACTCGCGTGCCCTACATTCTCTTTGCCAGTGATCATGTTTCACAGGCCATCCTCCTCATATTGATGTCCCATCTTGTGGGACGTTTATCTCAGTCTCAAGTAAATAGAAGAGACACTGTCAACAAGTAGGGAACTCATTTAGAGTGCTTTCCCTAACCACGTTACAGCCAAGCAACAAGACATCATCAACGAGGCAGACTAAGGGGAAATTTATTCCACCTTATGTCCTTAACAACACAGCTCAACAAGGAATACCGGATCAGAAGATCAACCATGTTCAGACCTAACAACATGAGTTCAACGTGACATCATCAATAGGGCGGACTTGGAAAAAGATCACCGCAAGCCCTCAACAACGTTCTTACATAAGAGAAATGTCAACTACCAATAAGTGTCGACATTTCACAACAACACGCAACGACCTCAACAACATCATCATCAACGACAGGGCGGACTCGGGAGAAGTTTGCCACAAGTCCTCAATGGTGTTCTCAGAGAGAAGAGATACCGGCTATCAATAACCGCCGACATCTCATAACAGTCACACGATAACCCCTACGCAACATCATCATCAACTTTAGGTAGGCTAATCGAATCAAACCATAGCATACTAGGACACACATCATCCTTATTAAATTCTATCAACAAGGCAGACTAAGGGAATTATTCTACCCTAAGTCCTCAACAGCACAATTCAAATATGCATATACCGGTCACAATGACTACCGGTGTCCAATCATAACGACAAGAATGCAACAACATGTCATTAACATGGCATTGTAATCGAACAATGAATTAGCATATAGAACCGCATTGTCCTTACCTGATTGGCTTATAGCCGAAGCAACTCACAATCTCTGACCGCAACGAGCTCCATCACCTAGTCAAATCATATCCTGCTCGTTAGTCATCATTCAACATATACGCACTCCTTATTCCATCAATTCCCACTTAACCGTTCATAGCATCTTACGATAGCTAGTTAATATGATCCGATAATCGGATCCTTAATCTAGCCTTATCGACTTATTATCAATAACAACCCTCATTTTAGACATACTATCACTATTCCTTGCTTCCTATCCCTCCAAACGCTAAATTATGCGTATTTTAAAAATTTAGCACCAACATGGCAATTACCAAAATACCCCCTGATGGCCGCTACATCACCAACACCCAAAAACCGCTTTAAAACTACTTTTTAGATGTACTGCATCATTTATAGACCAAATATTCCCTCAAAAAATTTTAAAGGAAAAATTACCAAAACACCCCCTCTGGGCGTCAAATTACCGAAATGCCCCCAGGGTTCACTGTCACCACAATGCCCCCGAATCAGCTTCAAAACAACCACTTAGGTGTTTTACAACTCTTTCTGGAATAAAAAGTCTTTTGAAAAACTTTATCGGGAAAATTACCAAAATGCCCCTCTCTAGTGGCAAATTATCAAAATACCCCAGAGGGTTCCCGGCATTAGAAAAATCTTAAAAACACTTTAAAACTCTATTTTAGGCCTCCTGTATTGATTCTTGAGCTAAAAACTATTTTCCAGAATTTTCGCCCAAAAATTCCGAACCGGTATCCAGACAGAGTGCTTAAAAGCTCGTTCGGCCAAAAATAGCTAACAACTTCGGAATGACCCTAAATCTTGGGAAATGGAACTTCATATCATCTTAAGGTTCCCATAAAATTTTCAAGCAAAAATGCACTAGTTTGATATTTTAAATTTCACTATAAAGTTCCAAACTTCCCACACCCATTCACCCTCTTCCCAACTTCGAAAAAATCTGAAAATTTTCCACAATGTAGGTCTCTCAAAAATAATTGGGATTACAGTTTGGCACTTTGTCTAATTATGTCCCGAATCATTTATACAAATTTGTGAGAAAACTGCCTAAAAATTCTATCTTTAGTGACAATTACAATCACTATTCAAATCAAAGGCACACACTACTGCACCTGTTCCCACACACACTTTCTCCTTCCTTCAGACGTGGTGTTCATCCCACTTCCACTTCATAGCCACTAACTAATTCATCTCCAATCCATTCCAAGTTGTTAAGAATGCATTAAATCACCTTGATTACACTTTACACACACTTAAACACTCAATTCACACACACCATCTCACCCGTAACCCACAAACTCAAGACACACACATACACACGCTCAGCTACTCGACCCTCCCCTTAACCATTCCCACTCACTCCTATTTTCTCCCAAACCCGTAATATCACCACAATTCAACATTAACATCCATAATCGCCCATGAATTCCCAATTGTCACACCCACAGTCACACACCCACACTGTAAACTCACACTACACACACTAGACAGTGAACTCACACAAACACAATCAAATTTCATACGCAAGGAGAGTTGGAGATTATCCTTCAAAAAAAATCTCTCATTTTCTCTCTTGACTCTCTGCCCAAGCTCTCTGTTCTGCTTTTCTTCTCTATTTTTTCTGGTTCTTCCTCCTTTCCCGAAGTGGAAAGATTTCCCCTTTTGTTTTTTTTTCATTAGGATAAAACCAATTAAAATCATATAAAAATATGAGATTAATCACCACATGAGGTGGCATCTCCTTACACCAAAATTCCTGAAAAATTGACACATAAGGCCTAATTTTTGGAATTTTTGAGTCCTCAACTTTGAAAATTTACAATTTGACCCCAAAATCACCCTAACGCTGCATGTAGCCCCCTAACACCTCATTATCATCAAAAGGATGCTACTTAATAAAGATATGCATCCCGTTCATCATATTTTCTAAATTTATATTTTTGCCCCTTTAACTTTCCAAAATTACATTTTAACCCCCAAAACCACGCCTACCCCCCCCTTTAGCTCCCTAACACTTAATCATCACCAACATATTGCTACTTAATAAAAATAGCACTTAATTAATCAAACTCACAGTTAGATTAATTTTCGGTATTTTCGGGGTATCACGAGAACTGCCTAGTCTATTCTAAGCTCCTCTTGAACAAGCCAATAGTAAACGCACCCGTCTCCACTTCTTCAAAAACTCATCAGAGTCAATCTGCCATTTTTCCTCAATTTCTTTCATTCTCCTTCTATCTGTATGCGCCCGACTTAGGCTTTTCTAACTCCCTTACTCACTCTCTTAAACTCTACAAGACAACGACTACGTACCACACCCCATTGTCTCGACAACCCGTTCTAATACATCCTCCCTTTCTTTCTTCATGTCTCTTTCTCTTACAAACACGCACGCAAACCCATAACATAACACACACATGCACCCATAGTACTCACACGATAATCCTCAAAATACACAAAATATATGCGTAGTGCATACCTACAAAAGCATGGGACACTCCTGAGTATGGCAACATTACATTTGCCACCGAGAATGGAAAATTATCAAAGTATTCCCCTGACGTATATAAAATTACTAAATACCTTTAACAGCCAACATGACTAGAAATAATTTCAAAATATTCAAACTCATCTATATATGTATTAAGCTGAAAAGTCCTTTGAAAAATATTATTTTATTCCAAAAAATTCCTTCCGGCTCTAAACGGCGCACAAGGCGACCAAAATCACTACACGTGATAACTGATACTGAAAATTCTTGAAACTTTAGACACTAAAACATTTCAGTGGTAAAAAGTCACTATGAAATTTAGGCAAAAATAATATAATTTGCTATTTTTAATAAATTAAGAATAATTTTTTTTAGATAAAGTCATTTCATGCTTTTCAGGGACCTGAAAAAATCCAAGAAAATTATAGATCATAGATATTGCAAAAATAACTAAGGATATAATTTTGCACTTAGCCAAAATCATAGCGGAATGACTTTTAAAAAATAGGAATTTGGGCAGCAAGAAAATGATGGCCTTTTAGCGACATTTTTCATCTTTTACCTCAAGAATTCTCGTCTCCTAATCACATGTAGACATGGCAAACGGGTATACCCGGTGGGTTCGGGTAAAACCTGGCCGGGTACGGATAAATTCGGTTTGGGTAATTTTTACCCGGTTTTTTTGGGTAGAGATTTCTGGTGCCCGTACCCTACCCTGGCAGGCCGGGTATTACCCCCATGTAAACTGTTTAATTTTTATTTTTATTAACAGATATTCTTTTAAGAGTATTTTTCCCTTTTTATTACTACATTAATCACTTTCTGATTTGATCTCTACAATTACCTATTGGGTGACGATCTCGATTCTCAAATCCACCCAATCATCTCAACTCCAAGCCTCCACACAGACAATGGGCAAGTATCTTAACACATACCTAAAAATAAGTTACAAAATAATTCCTAAGTCTAAAGTAGTTAAGTACTTAAATACATACAAAAATTAGCACAAATAATACAAGAAAATCTGGGTAAAATAACACAAATAATACAACAAGATCTGATACAAGCAAATCTGGAGAAAAAAAATTCAAGCATAACACATCTATCGATCTCGAAGACCACTTCGGTCCGTGACGTAACTTCGGTACTATTTCTCTTTACCGATCAAAGACGATGGCGACGGAACTGTAGGGGTGGAGATGTGGCTGATCCATGGTAGATCTGATCGGAGACATTAGAGGTGGAGCTATGATGGATCTGGCGACAGAGCGTCATGGGGACATTGAACGTCGTCGAGTTGATGCGGAGTAGCTGACCGTCGATCGATCTGTGGGCGAGAGAGAGGACGCCGTGAGATTGAGCGATCTCGTGAGAAAGAGTACGCAGTGAGATGGCGCGATGTCGTGACAGAGAGGATGCAGTGAGATCGAGTGAAGTTTCTTGAGAGAGAGAGAGAGAGAAGTCAGAGAGGGAAGACGGCGCACATGGAAAAGATGAGAGAAAGAAGAGTGAAATGAAAATCCTAGGTCCTAACACTTATATAGTAAAAAAAATCCGGGTAACTCAGGTAAACTATACTCGACCTGGACTTACCCAAAAATTATTGGTCGATTCAGGTACGGGTCTATTTTTGGCGGGTCTTTAAAATATGTACCCGGGGTTTTTGGATGGGTACGGGTCTCTTTTTGCCAGGTCTAATCACATGTACACCCATTTATAACCATTTGCCTGAAATAATCACACACACCGCTCCACTCAATCAACCCACTACACTAACACACACACCCACACTTTCCACATACACATGCACATGCACATGCACACACTAATTTCACATACAAACTAACCCCCCCACACACACTAAAATACTTACGTATAGTTCACCGAAACAACACCCATTAAACACACTCTGTTACACACTATCATCCAATAACCACCACTGCTACACATCTGCCAAAGACACACAGCGTACACCCATGGATGTGCACATACAAACCACCCACTTCATTCTATTTCAACCACCAAAACACAACACACCGGCTGCTAGCTTCCACAACTAACCTACCATTAAAAGTGTAGCATTCCAATAATTCACAACCAGTCTACCACCATTCTTGCTACTGTGCTACACCCAAAAACCAACTCAAAAAGCACCCTCCACATTACGCACCCAAACAAATCACAAGTTGTTACACACAAACCACCTAATTTATTCCATTTCATTCACCACCAACATTGCCGCTAAATCACCACCCTGCACAGCCACCAAAATCACAAGAACACCATCAAACCCCACTCCACAGTCAGTACTACAAAACTAATTCTATGCCACAATCATGAATCCAATCGCCAACGACAAATCCTATTATTTTTTCTCAAATTCTTTCATTCTCCTTCCCTCCATGTGCGTCCAACCCCATCCAGCTTCTCTAACTCTCTAACTCACACTCTTGAACTCTACAAGACAATGACTAACACTCCCACCGTCTCGAGAACCCATACTATACACCCCCTTTTTCTTTCTCATGTCACTTTCTCTTATCAACACTCACACAAACATAGAAGACAGCACACACATACACATAGTACTCACACGATAATCCTTATAAAAAGTACATAAATACATGCATGGTGCAGGCCTATACAAGCATAGGATACATCTACGCATGGTACCATTAAGTTTGCCACTTGTAATGAAAAATTACCAAAACACTCCCTGATGAATATCCTCGACAGCTATAGCACCAACAAAAAGTTCAAAACAATTGTATAAAAGTATTAGGTTGAAATCAGACAAAAAAGTCCTTTGAAAAATAATTCTTATATTCCAAAAACTCCCTCTGGTTATTAATTACGTACAAGGCAACCCAAGTCACTACACATGATGATATTGAAAAGCCTTGAAACTTTAGACAATGAAACATTTTAGTGGCAAAAGGTCACTATAAAATTTTTGGGCAAAAATAATCTAATTTGTTATTTTTAATAAATCAAGAACTTCATTTTCAGATAAAAAAAATAGTTCATGTCGTTTGAGGACAAAGAAAAATCTAAGAAAATCACACATCGCAGATCTTGCAAAAATAACTGGGGTTAGCCAAAATCAGAGAGGAAATGGCTTTTGAAAAATCAAAATCTAGAATGTAAGAATAATGGGCTTATAGCGACACTTTTCATCTTCTTCCTCAAGAATTTGAACCACACCTGCTTGACCGCCACTTTACTCGGCCGAACCTCACACACAAACACATACCATGCACCCACTATTCACTCACCATTTATACACTTACTAGAACACATACGGCCACATAAACCACTTCATCTGCCGCAACACACACACACACACACACACACACTTGCACACTAAAACACACCCATACCCAGTCGCGCAAACACACTACACACACAGAACACACATTGTATCCCACACACATCACACTTTTACACACACAGATTGAGTTGCCCACACATATAGACACTGACTTTACGACACAGACACTGACTTTACGACACATGCACCTTCATTTACACACCATACTTAACTCCACATTTACGCTGCATTTCACTCACCCCACTGCACACAAACAGAGCACACATGCATATACACACACTGCACACAACACATTCACAACTCTTTACACCCAAAACAAAGAACTAATTTGAGGGAAAAGATAGAAGCCTTACCAAAAAATCGCACTTCGCCAAATTTTGGCACCCTACTTTCGTCCAGCTCTCTCTCTCTCTCTCTCTCTCAACCGTAAATAGGATGAAAATCTCATTTGCACCCATTTTTTCCTGATTCATCTCCTTGTCCCCTTTCAAAATTTAATTTTTTTCAAAAATAAGGAGTTGACTTAAATTTCTCTCTTTAATTATCTGATGATTCCCAGCCGAATTTAAAATTTTAATTCACCCCTTTAATTATCATAAATTGTGTATTGTGTAGTAAATAATATCCCTAAAGGTCCTAAACAATAACGCTCACAACAATGGCCGCTCAAGATTTTAATAAAAATTTAACTTTCAAATACCCCCCTTTTTAACTTTCTTTAATTGTCTTTTGCAACTAGTCTCACTAATCTACAACTTTCGGTTAAAAATGCCACTAGAATTGATAAAAATATCACTCATGCTAAAGGTCACTAAAGACTCCAATTAATATCACTTATAACTTATAATACCCCAAAACCGAAGGCTGGACTTATAGTGAAAAATCATAACTAATTATTCGTTGGATATTTAGCCACGATTTAGTGAGCATTAACTTTTGTGATCTTCAACGACAATTTTTAGAATGATAATTTATAATTTAACGATAACAATTATAAGTGATATTAACTGGGGTCTTTAGTGACGATTAGCGTTACCGAATTATATCAGCAACCTTTAGCGACAATTTTCAAAGCCGGATACAATAAGAAATTAATAAAAGTTAAAGGAGTTAGTTAAAAATTTTAAATTTAACAATGGGGTTATAAAAAAATTTATAAAAAATCTGATTTTTTACGTTAGTCAACCCTTTATTTTTGGAAGCAAAAAAAAAATTAGAGATGAACAAGGGAGAGAAAATAGGAAGAAATCACGTAATTGTGATTTTAAATCTATTTCAGTTACAAAGCCAGAGAAAGAGCACCTTACTCCTTTCGGTTACAGCCTGCAAACAGAGAGAGAGAGAGAGAGAGAGAATATTGATAGAGAGAAACAACAGTCTTTAGAGTTCTGACGATTTGGTAGATTTTTTAGGTAAGCCTTCTCCCTATTTTTCTCGCTCGATTTAAATTTTTAGAACTTTAGTATTGAATGGTATGTGTGTGTGTGTATATATATATATATATATATATATATCTTTATGTGTATGTGTGTGTGTGTGTGTGTGTGTGTGAGCTTGAGTAGACCACAATATGGTTTCTACATAAAGGGGTGTGTAAGTACTGTGTGTATGAGTGCGTGAAAATCAACCTTTTATCAACGAAATCATAAAGACCAATTCCACCCTAACCTAGGCAATATTTTTTTTAAAAGGTGTCCTGAGCCAGTTTTTATGATTTCTTCAAGCCAGCCTTATTAGAGAAAAGTTGGTTAGTTTCTGCTCCCAAAGCTCAATCTCTGAGTGACTGATCGATTGACCCATCCAAAGCTTTACGGTGTATAATACCACTCGTTTAAACTAGGTAGACAAGTTTAAATAACTACTTTGAAGTAGGTTGAAGTAGGGAGAGGCTAAATGAAGAATACATGTGCTTGTTTTTGTGTGCAGACTCTGCGGGTGTGGAGTGGACAACCATGGCTGCCACGAGAGTGAGGCAGTGTGTGCGCGTGATATGCGGAGTTTTCGGTTAGATATGACCGTACGAGGAACCCTTTTGGTTTGAGTTAATTTAAGTGTGTCAGATTGAGCAATGTTTAAGCAATTACTATTAGACTCATGTGTTAAGATGTTTGATGATCATGGAATTGCCCAATTTAGGTTAATTCAAGGATTATTGATCAAGGTTGATTAGCTTCGCGTAACTTGGATCGAGGTAAGGGATTTTCATCTAAAACTCAATTCATCAAATTGTCCTCGTATATATATCTTTGTGATTTGTTATTGAATATGTTTGGATTCTGTATATTTTATTATGAGGATGCATTATTTACCTTTAAAACCCTATTTTGAGCCTTTGGCGTTCATTGGAAATTTTTATCGTTGCTCATTATTTATTACTCATCAAGTATCGATTTACTCATTGCATTAGCAATTATTGTAATCGGTACATTGGCATGAGATAGTGTATTAAGGCGTTGTAAGGATGGTCTGTATTGGGGGTGGTATAAAGATGGTATGTTATTGCAGGAGATGCTAGTACCTTAATGATCTAGTTGGTATACATATGCATATGTAATTACTATTGTTATTGAGCACTGCCTATGTGGCTTTGCTAAGTGTTACCCTACACTGCCTTTGTGGCTTTGCAAATTTACTCATGTTCAATATACCATCCGCGTCATTTATAATGTAATTAAAATTGTTTCTATTGATATCTGATTTAAGAGACTGAATTGAATCTCTTCTTTTATTGTTTTCAAAGTATATCTGTTACCATTTGCATTCCTCTATTGCAATTCAGTGACCTTACTGAGCTCTCAAAAGCTCACTCCTTTTTTTGTCCCCTTCTGCAGGTAATAACCATTAGTAGATTCCTTGGACAGGTTAGAGGTTGGTTATGGAGTTAGCCTAGATTATTAGTATTTTGTTTAAGCCCTTGCAAGGGAACCATTGTGCAAACCTAATTAGTCGAGCACACTATTTTTAGTCTTTGCATTTAAGAACAATCTAATGAAGAGTTTGAGTTATTGTAGGGGCTCTAATTTACATTGGGGCTTTCTTATTGAATTGAGGTGATTGAATGACTAAGTGACCGAATGATTGTTTAACGCTCTGAAAATTTTGTGACGTTACAGTTGGTATCAGAGCTTAGGTATGAGATTTTGTAAACTCATAAGCCTAAGATAATCTGTGGGTGAGATTGGATTTTGAAAAATTTTACTAGGATTTGAAGACTTGTTTGAGGTTTAGCATTGGATTGAGATCGATTTGCTCTGTGTACGCAATAGTAGATGGGTTATTTACCTTGGAATTCAGGGATTTTAAGTATTAGCCAAAGAAAGTGATTAAAGGATAAGATTATAATCTTTTGATCTCTTTGAGTAGCTCCACTAAATATAAGCTAAGAATTGTAGAGTTTGTGATTAATAATGGATGTGTGATACAATTGTGTGTAGAATAAAATTGCTTTTGGGTCTTTTAAGGTATACCTTCTATGTGATGGATTTGGTGATAGTTTAAACTGGTTTGAGTTCAATATCAGAATCTGCAGCTAAAGCATAGTGGTTATAGTTTTAGTCTTTGTTGTAATGTGTAAGAGCTTATAGAAATAATTAAGGCAAATTTTCTTATACGCTGGAGTAGTGGTTGACTAAGGTGTCAGCTTACCTTGAGGCTTTGGATTGAAGAAGTTCAGTGACAAAGTTGTTCTGAGAAATTAAATGATGATAGAAGTTTGGTGCTATAGGAATTCCATTTGAGCAGTGACCGGTCAATATTCATAGTTCATGAATATCTTTGAGCTACTAGCAGGTTGGAAAACGAAAATCTTAAGTATCAATCATAGTCCCCCTAAACATTAAATTTAGCTTTCCTAGTAGGGTCCAATTGATAAAAATGCTTAAGTATATTAAGAAACCAAAAAAAGAAAAATGCATGGGGTGTTTTACTTAGGCAGTCTTGATCCTACACTAATGCACTTTAGGCGGAAGTGAAAGATTGAGCTCGTATCTCGTGAGGTTTAAGTATTGATTAAAAAAAACTATAAGTTTATTCTTTTAATATGAAAGACTTGGAAAGAGTAAATGATGTGTATACGTTGTTGATGCCTGGAGATTGAGTTGTATAGTTAGCCCTTGACCTATGAGGTGGTATATGTTTATAACAACTTCTTTATTTAGAAAAGATGTGGCATATGAAATAATAGTGAAAAGCCGGTTTAGATTTCAAAAGTGTTTGACTGGCGCCTTATTGATGATAGGCTTGCATTATCATTAAGGTTAAGTTAGATATATCTTTCAAGCACGTTGATCCATTAAAGACTAAGACATGATTTTCAGACCTTGGGTGCATCTGCACACCCTTTGGATTGAACACCTAGAATTATTTTTGGTAAACATTGACATATGTATTAAATTGATGAAATAGTGGCACATCAGCAATTGTTGTTCAAGTTAGGTGTGCTATGCTAAATCTTAATGTGATATGCGTCATGGGATATTTCGATGTTGAAAACCAGGTTGTGCCCAAATATATGGATCTAAGGTAAGTCATTGGCTATATTTAAGCTGATGTGCTCAATACAGTCCTATTTATTCTATAAGGTGTTTCTAACTTATAGCGGATATGGCAAGGGTGATTAGAAAACTCATGAGTTTAGATTCTTCAGATAATCATCATAAGCAGTACTTGGTAGGAGTTGCCACAACTTTGTTGGTGCAGCAAAACCAAGAGGATATAGATAAATATTTGGTAATAGAGGGGTTTTGAAGTTCTAAGTACATTGGAAAGACAACAAGTCTCAAAATTCATAGCCATCGACCTTGAGATTCTATGAACATTAAAGCATAAGTGATAGTTCCATAGATCTGAACTAGTGATATGATTTGAATGAGAATCGTAACGTCCAGGTATTCGTGGGGCATAACTTTCGGTGTGGAGTTTAAGCAGTGCACTGGTTTTATTTGGTTGCTACCATAGTTACGTAGCAAAAGCGTCGGACATTGTCAATGCTGTGAAATTTGAGGACAATATTTTAAAGGGAGAAGAATGTAATATCCCGGTTCCAAATTAAGATTAAGGTTAACTATTAGAAATTTATGTGGACTATTAGCGATAATTTAATGATACAAATAGAGAAAAGGTAAATTGTAGAGATGATGTTTACAGTGTAGTAAAGCTTGTAATTTAAGAATATTGATATTCAAGGCATTGATGTGTAAGTACTTACAAGAATTTGCTAGATTTTAAGGACAACAATCTCAGGTATGTTCAATTTTGAGAATTTTTTTTAGCGGAATACTCTTATTTCTAGAGTAAATAGATATTGTGATTGAAGAGTATTGATATTTGAGGTAATCTTTATCAGTGAGGTAAAGTGTGTTAAGAGTAAATCTATCAATGTTGTACTTCTAGGCCTTTAGGCGACATAGTTTGTGAAGATGTTTGAAGTTGTATTCGGGTGATTTGTCAACTGTTTAAATGTATCTAGGTCTATCAGTACTCGATGTGTTATGACCATGGATGTTGGTAATCAGACATGATAAAGAGTATAGATTTCGATGACGAAATTTTTTATAAGTAGGGGAGAATGTAATACCCAAAAACCTGAGGCTGGTCTTATAGTGAAAAATCCTAACTAATTATTTGTTGGATATTTAGTCACGATTTAGTGAGCATTAACTTTTGTGATCTTCAACGACAATTTTAGAACCATAATTTATAATTTAACGATAACAATAATAAAGTGATATTAATTAGGGTCTTTAGTGATGATTAGCGTTATCGAATTTTATTGGCAACTTTTAGCGACAATTTCTGAAGTGGGGTACAATAAGAAATTAATAAAAGTTAAAGGAGTTAGTTAAAAAATTTTAATTTAACATTGGGGTTGTTAAAAAAATAAAAAAAATCTGATTTTTTTAAGTCAGTCAACTCTTTATTTTTGGAAGTAAAAAACAAAAATTAGGAGATGGAACAGGGGAGAGAAAATAGGAAGAAATTGTGTAATTGTGATTTTAAATCCATTTCAGTTACAAAGTCAGAGAAAGAGCATTTTACTCCTTTCGGTTGCAGCCTAAAAACATAGAGAGAGAGAGAGAGAGGAGAGTATATTGATAGAGAGAAACATCAGTCATTAGAGTTTCGGCGATTTGGTCAATTTTTTGTTCGATAAGCTTTCTCCCTATTTTTCTCATTCGATTTAAATTCTTAGAACTTTAATGCTGAATGGTATGTGTGTGTGTGTATATATATATATATATATAGGGTTGAAATATGTTAGCTTGGTAGCTAGAACTCAATATGGTTTGTATAGAAAAGGGTGTGTAAGTACTATGTGTATGAGTGCATGAAAATGAAACTTTAATCAACGAATTCATATAAACCAATTCCACCCTAACCTAGTTAGTATTTTTGAAAAAAGGTGGCCTGGGCAGTTTATATGATTTCTTCAAGCCAGCCTTATGAGAGAAAAGTTGGTTAGTTTCTACTCTTAAAGCTCAATCTCTTAGTGACTGATTGATTGACCCATCCAAAGCATTACGATGTATAATACCACTCATTTAAACTAGGTAGACAAGTTTAAACGACTACTTTGAACTAGGGAGAGGCTAAATGAAGAATACATGTGCGTGTTTTTGTGTGTGGACTCTGTGGTTGTGGAATGGACAGCTATGGCTGCCATGAGAGTGAGGCAATGTGTGTGCGTGTAAAATGGGTCTCGAAGGAGAGGAAGGAGCTCTGCGAAATGTGTGTATGCATGGTGTTTGTGTGTGATGTGTGTGTTTACACGTGAGTGTAAGGCAGGCAGTACACTGCTTGCATATGTATGTGTGTGTGTGTGTGTGTTTAGGTAGTGTAGGTATACATCAAATGTCTATGTGTGTGTTAATGGAGTAATGTGGGTGTACAGTGAAGGAGAGTGGTGTGCATGGTCTGCTGTGTATGCTTGGGTGTGATAAGAGTTAACATAGAAGGGGAAGGAAGAAGAAGACGGTTCAACCGCTGTTGGGTTATGCAGTGAAGGTGGTACACTATGGTTGCAGAGTTGTAACACGTGACAGTGGGGTACTGTGTGATTGTTGAAAAATGCTGAAAATTTACCAAAGTTTCTTAAGGTAATACTAGAATTACTGGTTAAATTTAAGATATTTTTGGAATTGGTAGTATTTTCTTAACAATTATTAAAAATTTTAGTTTTTCTAAAATTCATTTGGAGCCTTAAAAATCCTTCTGAAAACATTATTGTAATGATTAATGATGTAAGAAGTTTTAGATTCAGTTTCATAATTTTTTTAGAGTTGATTTGGTACTAAATTCACATCGCATTTTATTTAGCAAAACGGATTATTTTAAAATAATTTCGGTGCTTTTTAAATTCTAATTTTTGTTCAGTATTTTTCTTATATATTATGAAGATATTATGAAAATTATGGGACTTTGTTTTGAGCTAAAAGTAATAATAACTATTTTTGGACTTTTTATGGTATTTAAAGAATTATTTTAATTCAGAAAATCTAAAATTTCATATTTTGATTTTTTATAATGTTTTAAGCTATAATGGTGCTCTATTAGAATCTGTTTTGGATGATCAATATGCCTTACGGGATGTACGGAATTTTCGGTTAGATATGACCATATGAGGAACTGTTTTGATTTGAGATAAGTTAAGAGTGTCAGAGTGAGCAATGTTTAAGCAATTACTATTGGACTCATAGTGTTAAGATGTTTGATTTATTCTGATCATGGCATTGCCCAATTTAGGTTAAATCAAGGATTGTTGATCGAGGTTGATTAGCTTCGCGTAACTTGAATCGAGGTTAGGGATTTTCATCTAAAACTCAATTCATCAAATTGTTCTCGTATATATATCTTTCTTTCTGATTTGTTATCGAATAGCTTTGGACTCTATATATTTTGTTATTAGGATGCATTATTTGCCTTCAAAACCTTGTTTTGAGCCTTCAGCATTCATTGGAAATTTTTATCGTTGTTCATTATTTATTACTCATCGAGCATCGATTTACTCATCGCATTAGCAATTATTGTAATCGGTACATTGACATGAGATAGTGTATTGAGGCGTTATAAGGATGGTCTACACGTATTCATAGTGGTATAAGGATAGTCTGTTATTGCGAGAGATGCTAGTACGTTAATGGTCTAGTTAGTGTACATATGCATACGTAATTACTATTGTTATTGAGCACTACTTATGTGGCTTTACGAAGTGTTACCCTGCACTGTCTGTGTGGCTTTGCAAATTTATTCATGTTCAATATACCATTTGCATCGTTTACTGTGTAATTGGAATTTTTTCTATTGATAAGTGATTTAAGAGACTGAATTGAATCTCTTCCTTTATTGTTTTCGAAGTAAATATGTTACCATTTGCATTCCTCTATTACAATTCAGTGACCTTACTGAGCTCTCAAAATTTAGTGACCTTACTGAGCTCTCAAAAGCTCACTCCTTTTTATGTCCCATTCTGCACGTAATAACCATTAGTAGATTCCTTGGACTGGTTAGAGGTTGTTATGGAGTTGGCCTAGATTATTAGTATTTTGTTTAAGCCCTCGCAAGGGAACCATTGTGTAAACTTAATTAATCGAGCACATTAGTTTTAGTTTTGAATTTAAGAACAATCTAATTAAGAGTTTGAGTTATTGTAGGAACTCTCATTTACATTGGGACTTTCTGATCGAATTGAGGTAATTGACCGATTAAATGATCGAACGATTGTTTAACGCTCCAAAAATTCCAGGACGTTACATAATTGCTATCACTAAATTAAAACTTATGCTTCCTAAAAATTGTCGCTAAAGATCACAAAAATCAAAATGCTGATTAATTTGCCGCTAAAGGTCCAATGAATAATTAGTTAAGATTTGTACATAGATTGAGTCTCAGGTTTTGGGGTATTACATTCTCTCCCACATATAAAAATTTCATCCTTGAAATTTGGTGTTCCTGAAATTTTTGCTCTTGATCATGTCTGATCTTAGGTATCTATCGACATACACCTCAAGTGCTTATATAATTAGATCCATGTAAACGAACCCAAATATGTTTTAAGCGACTTAAAAAAGTATACGCACTAAAGGCCTCAAAGAAAAAATTGCATTTATAACACTTGACCCATCACTACAAGAAAATCCACTTTTAGCGATGGAATTTTTCATCGCTAAAAGTGGATAATCCGACGCAAAAGACTTTTAGCGACGGAATGCCCGTCGCTAAAAGTCCGTTGGTAATAACCCTGTTGCTAAAAGATTAGCGACGGAATTTGATGGTCCGTCGAGAAAAGTCACTTTTTATGGACAAAATTAATTACTTTTAGCGACGGATTTTCCGTCGCTAAAGATAATTTCTGTAATTTTCATATTTTTTGCGAATTTTCTTGAAATTCAATTTAAAAAGACTTTTAGCGACGTTCCGTCGCTAAAAATCCATCGTTCTATATGCCTTTTAGTGACCGAATTTCTTTTGCTTAAATAACTGAATCGGAAATTTAGTGACAAAATTTCGTCGCCAAGGTTTTTAAAAACAAAAAAAGCTGTTTTTTAAATTGTTATTAGTTTTTAAAAATTCAAGCCTACTTCCGTCGACAAATAATCTTAATCACCAAATATATCGACAATTTTATTTTTTAGGCTACCATTCTTCTTTACCAAATTTCAAGCAATACAAATAAAGCATAAGTCATACACCACCAACTAAATCCCAATATTAGTTATGCTCCGAATAAATTCTTAATTCATGAGCAGATTACATCGTGCAAATCTCAATACTAAATTACAAATTTCAACAAAACAAAAATCCAAAACCTTAGCTCCTTAGACAGGCACTTAAATCCGATAACTCCGCGTGCTAGTTCCCGGTAACTAATTTGGAAGTCAATTGCCTGGAAGTAATCTGGATGACGGCCTCTCTCAGAGTCACTTTGTAACTTACAGGAAAGAAAAGTAAAGCTTAATATAATTTTTTAACTATAAAAATATTGAACATAAGTCATACAATAAAGAACTTAAAACATTTCAATCAGCCGATGGTCGGCTCATTGAGAGAGGAAGGGAGAGATTGAGGGGCAGGGGATGGGGAGGGGAGAAAGAAAAGAGCGGCGGGGCAAACATAATGAAAGCAAAAGTTAGGGTTTCCTTCATTTATAGTAAAATATAAAAATTATTTTCCCAAATAAAAAAATTAGAAAAGTACAAAATATACATTTAGCAACAAATTTTTCTGTTGGTAATAACCTGTCGGTAAAAGTCCATCGTTAAAGACATTTACAGACGGAGTATCCGCCGGCAAAGGTATTTAGCGATGGACTTTTAGCGAAGGGCAAATCCATCGCTAAAAGTCACTTTTAGCGACAGATTTCAATATGTCGCTAAAACTCCGTCGGAAAAACCTGTTTTTCTTGTAGTGCATTGATAAATATTACCTTAAGTAATCACAAGTTCCACCTCGGTGTAAGTGCTATCTCTACCTTTTAACCTATTTCTGTTTGTACCCATTAACTCGTTTCTGAACAGTAAGGTCTCACCAATTTCCCGTTCCTCCATGCAAGTCCAAGCAGTACTCCTACCATTCCTATAACAACAAATACATGTATCATAGAATATACCTTTGTCGACTCAGACTTACATATTTTAGCCACTACCACAGTTCAACTAAGTTTTTATAGTGTGTGACATGGGGGTGTTACAGGGTATGGGATCACTGTGCATGGGTAGGCGTTACAGGGTGTGGGTTCTGTGTATATGAGTGCGCGAGCGGGTGTGTTACGCGTGTGTTTGTGGGTGGGTGTCACGAGTGTGGGTGCTGTGTGTGTGTGTACATGTGTTATAGTGTATGTCTGTGGGGGTGGGGGGTGTTATACACGGTATGGGTTCTGTGTGTGTGTGTGTGTGTTATGGCCTGTGTATGGGTGTGTGTAGAAGGATGCAGTGGTGAAAGGGTAGGTTGTGGCAAATAGGGAAGAGGGGGTAAGGAAGTTAGCGGGTGGTGGATGTGGATGAAGAAGGGTTTGGCCAAATGGGATTGGAAAAGGAAAAATTATCCGTAATAACTAATGGATTCATTGACGACTATTTGTGAAATCCTGAGATTGAAGAGACAGAAACCTTGGGATCTTGAGTGTTGAGTTGAAAAAATTAGGATTTTCATCGCAATTTTTTGTAAAACTCAGGATTTACATGCAATTAAACCAATTTCATAACAGCCGCTATAGTGTATTTGGAGCAATAAATTATTAATTTCTACTGCACCATTAAAGCCATCATGGGCTCGGGTCATGGTAATTTATTTAGCGTAAACAGAATCTGACAGAGAAGACTAACGACTAGTTTGTGTGTGGTGATGAAGAGGGTTTCTGATACAACATTAATGAGTTATATGCTTGGGTCTTCACGCATTGTCCTTAGATCAGTCCACTCCAAGACTGCAACTGTACAAGCGTACTTCTTTCACCTTCTTGATTACCTTAACCTTCCTTGATTTGATCCGATATGGCCATGTGCACTGATAGGGCCTTTTTTTACCTTCGAACTTATGCTTTTGATCGGCTTTTGCCTGAGTTTTCTAAAATCATTTTCTTGTTGACACGTGCCACGGCCAAAACCCCCATGCCCCGTGCATAAGAACCACGTCGTTTTCCCTCGCTCAGAACTAGGAAAGTATAAATCAGGCATTGTTCCCTTGATTTGATAGTTTTGTAATAACCGACTTTGTTCAAGGGCAAACGATCCTGTACGAAGACCTTTTCTTATTTCAAATCCTTCGCTCTCTTTGGTAATGTGGCCTGTCAAAGTCTTAGACCAAGTCAGCCATATTTATGCGGAATCGGTCTGGATTTTCTTGCATGCAAACAATTCCCCCCAACATTTTAACTTCGATTGGTTGCCGGGCCAAACCACCACTCCACCGGGTCATTAAGTCTTACAGCCGTTTATGGCAACTTTCCCTTTTCCCAAAGGTTATAATTTCAAATTTTAATGAGTTCAATGCTAAGATTTAGAGTCCTATCAAATTATGACTTTGACCGCATATTTCTTTCTTCTCTCTCTTACTTTTAGACAGCCCTGGAAATATTTAAGTTTTTACCAAAAAGCCTTCTTCCTTCCTTGCTTACTAGTTTTGATCACGTATGCTGCACGTAGGAGATCATAAAACACATTAAGTTGGGTCATATTAGATAAAAAAAAAACATACTAATATAAGATAAAGTTTACCTCTCCACACTTTGTATTGTTGTTAAAATGTTAATATCTTTATCGGTAGTGCATGAAATATATGTTCCTTTGTAGGGAAAACTGTATGGTTATAAAAGAAATTTTAAGGGTTTTCAAGTAAAGGGGTATGTTTCCCACTTTATATTGACACGTCATAAAAGAAATTTTATTTTATTTTAGGCTCTATTATCAACAAAGGAATGAAAGGAAGATGAGACATAAGGCTAATAGAGAGGTTTAGGGGTTTTTCTTTGGGGCATTGTTGAGGATAAATAGTAAGAAAAATAACATACTAAAATGAAGGAGAACAAAAGGAAAACATATGAGTTAGAGAAACTTTAGGGATTTATTTTAAAGTGGATGAAAACATATAATATTGAATCACAAATGAAAAAGGTAATAGAGATAACTTTGGCGAATAACTTTCACGGAATCTGTAGGGTTTTTGTTGTGGTGGGGATAGTGGGGGGGTGGGGGGGGGGGTGTTGATAATAGACAACATTCAAAATTTTAAAGAGGAAAGTGATAAATGTAAGATAATGGACAAAATTTAAAATTTTAAACAGAAAAGTGATAGATGTAATTAAAAAAAGGTTCGATATTTGGAAAAAAAGAAAAAGGCCTACCTTTTTGGAAGACAAAATTAAGGAGATTAAAAAGCCTTGCACAAAATAATGAAAGATAATGGTAGTGTTGAATTTGATCTTGAAGCGTTGCTAATTTAGATGTTGGATGACTCAAGTAATGATAAAGAAGACAAAAATGAGGGATACATGAATAAGTTATTACATTTTATTTAAGATTTTGATTTTGTATAGATACTTTGGGAATAGTTGTGGAATCAGATATATATATATATATATATATATATATATATATATATATATATATATATATATATATATATATATAAGATTAATGAGGAAACGATAATTATAGAAACTTGATTTAGGTGTTATAATTGCATATTACTTTTAAAATTCAAATCTAAATTGATAAGAAAATTTTTAATTGATTGGTGAGACGAGACTGAATTTAAAAATAGAAAGTGATAAATGTAAGTAATTAAAATTGATCTTATATAAAAATGAATTAATTCCACGTGGCAAAATAACAGAACGTCCATGTAGGCGGTGACGTGACCACTTTCTTTCATCTTCGGCTTATATATATATATATATATATATATATATATATATATATATATATATATATATATATATATATATATATATATATAATTAGATTCCCTCCTGTTAATGTCCGACCACTCCTCCGACCAAACTTTAGAGGTTTTAGACACCCTAATCTATTATGGTCCTTCAGACTCCCACATTCTCAAGCCAATTCCATTCAACCTTCCCTTTGTTGCCCAACTTTGCCACAAGAAGATGGTTAAAGCCCAGTGTCCCACCTCAGCACAAGGTCAATCTCATTTTGAAAGACTCCGTCTACCATGTCAAGAAGAAAATTCACTTTCCAACAATGTATACTAGACAACCATCAGGCAATTCTTTCTAACCATGTTAGAGGACTTCATCGATTCTTATTGAAATTCACCCGAATACTGGGGAAACATTGTCCTTTGAGTCTTAGTTTGCCTCAACTTTGGATCGTTAGGGCAGTAGCTTCCCTTTTAATAGGAATGCGTCGTTCTTTAACACAAATCAAATTCATGAGTAGACCGAATGATAGCCCATTTTGTTGTCCTTGGGATACATATAGGTTTATTGATAAAAAATGGGTATTATTGCACACTAGCTTAGGCAACTTTCATATGACTAGCTGCATGTTTGCTTTCCTCTTCCGGTGTGCGTGTGTGTGATATGTAAAGGAACCAAAATAGAAATCTTAATTTAAGTTTCACCGTGGTGCTCTGACAATTAGAGAGCCTTTAAAGAACTTGAAGTTCAAAACTGATGTAAGCGAGAAATGACTTGTAGAATCCTAGATGGGTATATATGGAAAGTTTTCCATGGAGATAAGATCGGCATCCCTTGAATCTGCTTGCTCTAGAGTCATATAAGTAAGCCGAGTGGTAGAGCGGGAAGCATCATCCATGATGATGACCCAAATTCATCTCTCGAGCATCGGAAGGGATCGGTAGTACTCATATCGCAACTCATAACCTCACGAAACTCTTA
Organism: Escallonia herrerae; assembly: GCA_033070095.1. NCBI lineage: Eukaryota > Viridiplantae > Streptophyta > Magnoliopsida > Escalloniales > Escalloniaceae > Escallonia > Escallonia herrerae. The sequence continues at coordinate 1,355 of JAVXUP010003514.1, read as the reverse complement.
AGTCACGTGTCTTGTGGAAAATATATGAGTGGAAAGAAGAGTCGAGGAAGGATAAATTTGCCGGGTGGGCGTCTATATGGAAAGCTTTGTAAAATTACCCGAGGTATTTGAAGCCTTTTTTTTTGTTTTTGTTTTTCATTTTCATTTTGAGGGGACCAAAAAAGAAAGAAAAAGAAGGGGGGGGGGGGGATTCGGGTGGAGCAATTAGTTGTTCAAGAACGGGGTAGAGTTCTGTCAAGAAAAGAGTTCATTACGAATAAGGTCTGATCAAGTCTTTGCAAATTCTTGAACCCAAGCAATTGGGAATTCGGATTCCATCAGTCGGTTTGGATAGCCTATTGCGTACTTAACTACCAGCAATTATGCCCAGTAGTCAAGGAATGCCGCTCTAGTTTTGACAAATTGGAAGACCACGTTAGGGTTTTCAAGAATTCGGCAAAATTAGATTTGTAAGTTGAACCCCCCACCCACCCCAAACTCTGTCTTGAATTCGGGCTTTCTTGAATTATTATTAGGGATAGCTCTGTTGTGTCCTGCCATGGCTGACGCTAGGGTTTTGGAGTACAAAGATACTGTTTTAAGGACTTCTAACTTGGACATTCTGAGGGGGCCTGTTATCTGAACGACCAGATTATAGGTTTCTATTTCCAGTATCTTGCTTCATCATTTGATTGCGACGACCTTTTGCCGGTTCCACCATCCTTGTCCTTCTGGCTTGCCCACACCCAAGACCTTGACAATCAGAGTGTCGCCTCTATGAATTTCTCTAACAAGAAAGTCATTATCTTTAGCGTTAATGATAACGAGGACTTTGGTGGACATGATGACGGCTCGCACTAGAGCCTCCTTGTTTATGACAGGTCCGTGAATGCTTTGTACACCATGACAGCATGCAAGGTGCTAATAATCTTCACGCCGTCAAGCTTTATGAAGCTGTCAAGCCTTTCGTAGGCGGTGCCTCCTCCTCCTCCTCCACCAAGCCAAAGTCGTCCTCATCCAGCACAAGGAACAATAAGAAGAAGAAGGAACCAACATCAAACAAACCCAAGCCCTCTGTTGCTTCCAAAGCCCCTCCTACTTTCATAGAGAGCTCTTCTATGCCTCAGCAAACAAACGGTTACGATTGTGGTCTCTATGTCATTGCCATTGCCAGGATCATATGTCAGTGGCATGCTAGCAATTTACAGAAGAAGGCTGAAAACTGGTTCCCTGCTCTTGAGAAGCACGTGAATGCGTCTGTGGAGTTGACATTGCGAGATGAAGTCATGAAGCTTATTGAGGATCTCAGGATCGACAACTGAATATTGTTAGGCCCTGTTCGGTTGGAGTTCATGCCTGCTAGTTTTAGTTTCACC
>JAVXUP010003513.1:0-64922 GCA_033070095.1 Escallonia herrerae | reverse complement strand
ATCGTAGCGGCCATCAAGGGTATTTTGATAATTTTGCCATGTTGGTGCTGAATTTTAGGCACGCGCGTTATTAAGTGTCCAGAATGATGGGAAGTAAGGAATGGTGTTAATACGTTGAAAATGAGATGGTTGTTATCGCTATTGCGTCAATAAGGTTAGGTTAAGGATCCGATTATTGGATCGAATTACCTAGCTATTGTAAGATGCTATGAGCGGTTAAATGGGAAGGGGTAGAATAAAGTGTGCGTGGATGTTTAAATGATGTCTAAGAAGTAAGGTCTTATTTGATAAGGTGATTCCGCTCTTTGCGGTTAGAGGTTGCGAGTTGCGTTGACTATAAGCCAATCAAGTAAGGACAATGCGGTTCTAATATGCTTATTAATTATTTCGATTAGCATGGCATGTTGATCAAGTTTATGTTAAACTCTTGTTGCTATGATTGGACACCGATAGTCATTGTGACCAATATTTGTTTATTGAATTATGTTGTTGAGGACTTAAGGTAGAATAAATTCTCTTAGTCCGTCCCATTGATGAAATTTAGTGAGGATAATGTGTGTCCTAATATCCTATCATTCGATTTAATTAGCATACCTGACGTTAGGAGTGGTATTGCGTAGAAGTTGTTGTGTGGTTGTTGTGAGATGTACGCAATTATCGACAGCCGATATTTCTTTTGTTTGAGAACACCATTAAGGACTTGTGGTAAAACTTCTCCCTAGTCCGTCCTATCATTATCAATGATGTTGTAAATATTATGGCGTGTCGTTGTGAAATGTCGGCACTTATTGGTAACCAACATTTCTCTTATGTAAGAACGTTGTTGAGGGCTTGTGGCAAACTTTTCCCGAGTCCGCCCTGTTGATGATGTTAAGTTGAACTCTTGTTGTTACCTTTGAACACCGGTTGATCTTCTGATTCGGTATTCCTTACTAAGCTGTGTTGTTGAGGACATATGGTGGAATAAATTTTTCCTTAGTCCGCCCCATTGATGAAGTCATGTTGCTTGGCTTTAACGTGGTAAGGGAAAGCACTCTAGATGAGTTCTCTGCTTCTTGACAGGGTCTCTTCTATTTACTTGAGACTGAGATGAACATCCCGTAAAATGGGACGACAACATGAGGAGGATGGCTTATGAATTATGATCATTGGCCAAAGAGGATGAATGTCGCTAGAGCAGAGTCTGTTGTGTCAGGTAGAGTCCAGTCTGTCGCGTCCACGTTGCATTGCATTTGATTTTATTTTGGTATTGATGATTTTAATGATTTGTATTTCAATGATGTTTATCTTTATGACCTTGGATTTCGGCTTCACTTGCATAGTCAGTCAGTCAGTCCTATCCATGAGGAGGTGGCAGTAATGATGTTCTGTTGGGCCTTGAAGCCACTCAGTCTAACGAAAGAAAAAGATCGTTTAAAACTTATATTGATGCTGATTGTAATTCTTGATTCATTGCTATCGTTGAGATGATTATTATTCCTTTGAGTCTCTTGAATCATTGTACACGATACTCCTCATGTTATTTTTACTGGGGAGATTTGCGCTCATTCATTATGTTGTGTTGTGCAGGTTATAAGATGACCAAAGGAACCCTTTAGGAAAGGAAATACGGTAAGCTAGAAAAGTTGAGAGAGACGAGACAAGATAGCAGGGATAAGTCAAAGTTTAAGCTACAAGGTATGTCGAACGGAGCTACAAGACTATAGTCATATATTAGGTTGTAAACATTCATGTTGTTTAGAGGCTTGAAAGTCTTCCACTATAGTACGATGTATGTTTGTAAGAAATTTTTTTGTAAGGACGCATTTTGGAGCATCTATTAATGATGTATGAATATGAGGATATAGTTGCTTTGTATTCTGTACAAGATTATGGTTTAATCATCATAGACAACTCAGCTCCAGTGATGTCACTAAGGTTAGGGGTGTCGCAAGGTTGGTATCGAGCCTAGGCAAAACCTTGCGTAGACTTTTGAAGTGTCTGGTGGAAAGCCTAAGTTGTTGATGAGAATAGTAGAAGAAGAATCTTGATGATTTGGCTGAACTAGGAGGATGGTTAAGATATGTGGGCTAAGGTTGGCTAAGGCATATCTATTTTATGACCTCAGCATTCCTGCTATTGCTGCCTGGAATGGAAGAGAACCTTGTTGACTTAGATTTGGAAGGGTAGTTGATGACAATAAGGTTGTGGTGTCAGATCTCGAAAAGCCCTAAGGAGGTTCTAGATAAGATGGAATTAGAGTTGAAGGAACCGGATAAAGGTCCAATAAGAATTGAAATAAAAGGACCTGGTAGATAAAGATGGTTGAGGTTGTTTTGGAAGAAAAAGTACTTCCAGATGATGATGAAAAAGGGGCTAATCGACAAGTCAATTAGAGTCCCAAACTAGCGGTGTTGACTAAACGATCGAGAGACTGAAAGTTGAATAAGGAATAAGAAGTAAGTATCAAACTAGATATTAAGGGAGAGGACAGACGTCAGTATGCGATTGTCCAAAAGGTATGGCATATTGTTTATGACTGCCCGCCTCATAGGGCTTTATTTGAGGGTATGCAACAAGGGATTCCAAGTGAGAGTCATTGAAGCCTGAAAAATGCTGAAGAAGCATTATGGCTTCTCTGAGGTTTATGGGGTGTTACGAGTAGGGGTGGAGTCCGCTTTTAAAATTGAACCTAAAGCTGTTATTGAGAAGGAGAAGGGTAATGAGGAACTAGTATCATTTACATAATATTGTAGAGAAAGGTCATTCAATGATGAAAACCATTAGCTGTTTGAGCGTGAAGATTAATATTATGGTGCGCAATTTTAATTATCGTGCTACTCTTTCCTTGAAAAGCCGAGAAAGGGTTCCCAATCAAAAGGGACCTTCAATAGAAAGTGACTATGGTGAATGTCGAGGACATAAGTGGAAGGAATAAGTAGGGAGCTACATTAGGTCAAGAAGACCTTGAGAAAGAGCTAGTTAGACTTCTACAAAACAATCGTGGGAGTTCCAATGGTACAACTGGTGGCTGCTATTATGACAGCCTCAGTAAAAAGAAGAAAAGAAGGTAGATCTCAGAACTTTCATGATGCCTACCCAAGGGGAATCTCACATGAGGAAAATGGTCCGGCATGGATAGTTACGTGAATTTGAGAGATGGAGAAGGTAGTGAGGTAACAAGGTGTGGGGAAACATTAGACGATGATTTTTGCTAGTCATATGTACAAGAGGAGTTCCAAATATAAAGAACAGGCAAAACAAGTTGAGAAGAGTAGCTTATTTGGCATGCGTTACCCAGAATAGGTGCAGGTAACATGTTGATGATAAATATTTTTGCTTAAATTGCAGAGTAAGTTGAAGACACGATTCTTATGCTAAGTGGAAGGATAGAAAGGCAGAAAAGTATATCAGGGAATTTGGTGAGTTAGCCTATTTGCCCTCATCGGGTGATGACAAAAAAGTTTGAAAAGCGGAACAAAATGAGGAGAGTTGGAAAATAATCCTTAAAAATGGACAGGTAAGGAGGTTCTAATGGTGAATTGCTATGAAAGTAACAGAAGAACCGAGTGGTGGAGGCAGGGAATAAAGAGGTCGGGGAAGAAAGAAGGGAGCAAGGATGGAAAAGAGGAAGAATCCAAGATCAAAATTCAGAACTGGAAAAATTGTAAGAAGTGAGTACATGATAAACAGTTTGGAAAAAGTTCAGGACAAGGAGGAGGAGATAGAAAATGTAGATGGTGCGGATTGGGGCATGAGGGTATGGACTATGTTAAGGAAATTGCAAAATTTTTTAAATATGTGAGTAAGCCGCTGAGCTAATGTTAAGATGGATCAAAAGAAGCTGTTTCGAATGTTAAGAACCAGGCTATATTGAACGGAGGTGATTTAAATGAGGGTGATGGTCACTGAAAGCAAAAAGAAAAGAGGGGTTTTGGAGACTATGCATTGGTTATATCAGAAGCTGAATAAGGTGACAGTCAAGAATAATTACTCACTGCCTGACCTAGATGATATGTTGATCAGTTGCGAGGTGCTAAGGATTTTCTTTCTAAGACTGACCTTAGAACAGGTCATCACCGGTTAAGGAATAAGGAAGGATGAAGTTGTCAAGATTGTCTTGACAAACAGAGACGGACATTATGAATTCTTGGTGATGCCATGTGGCTTAATTAATGCCCCTGTGGCATCTATGAATTTGATAAATCCGGTCTTTTGAAAGAACTTGATCATTGTGTCGTCGCCTTATTGGTGACCTTATGAATGGTACTAAAGGTAAAGAAGAGCTGGCGTAATTGCAAGTTTGATGAATTTTAAGAAAGCTAAGTTATACGTCAAATTCAAGGAATGTGAATTTGACTGGGAAACTTGGATGTATGGGATTGATGCAAAAGTAGGATAGAAGATCTGGGAAAAGTTAAAAAGGTGACAAATGGGGAAAATCGTAAAAATCGACGTTGAGATTAGTAGCTTCCTAAGTTCAGTCGGAGGCTACTAGGGAGTTATTGAGATTTTCTCTAAGATGCCTTGCTGGAGAAACTGACTGCGATGATTATTACGCCAAGTCAATAAGAATGTGAAAAGACTCGAAATCGAAGTTTGAGTTAAGGAGAAAAGGAAGTATGCGACCAACGCTTCTTGATTGGGTCAAGGAAGCTCCACGATAAGATGAGAAGACGCACGAAATCCAGTGAGGTTTTAAAAAATGAAAAGGAAATTTTGATTGTGACGAGGATGGTAATTACCATATGAAGGTCGGATATGTGTTCCACAAAATGATGAATAGAGAAAAGGAATTATAAGGGTACTCATAGTTTGCAGTACCGATTCACACAGGAAAGACAAAAATGTACTGTGAACCCGACCAAATTTCGAGTGGCCTAGCATGAGGAAAGATATATCCAAGTTTGTATCCCGATGATTAACCTGCCAACCAGTAAACGCGAATCATAAGAAGATCACCGGATGGTACAATCACTTTTTGTACCTGAGTGAAAATGAGAACACATTATGATGAATTTTGTTATTAATGTTTACCACGAACAACTAAGAGATATATGTCTATTTGGGTTGTAGTGGATAAGTTGACTAAGACGTCCTAATTTATTCGTATCCCGAAAGAATATTTTTTTGAAGGACTTGCCCAAACTTATATTAAGCTAGTGGTTAGTCGTTACGGAGTTTCAGTAACTATTGTGTCCAGCAGAGATGCAAGGTTCATCTCTAGAATTTAGAAAAGAGTGAGTTAACGATGAGGACAGCCTTTTACCTCAGACGGGTCGCCAGTCGGGATGTACGATATAAAAATATTTGAAGAGTGTTGAAGGCCTACATTATTTTGGCAGAGCATGGTGTCAACAGTTACCCTAGCCGAATTCTCCTACAACAATGGTTATCAGTCAAGCATAGAAATGGCTCTTTATGAAGTGTTGGATGGCCGAAGTTGTCGCATGTCTAATTATGGGATCCCGGTTGGGGAACAAAGACTGTTTTGCACGAAAATGTGCAAAGAAATAAAACATAAGGTGACTGTTATCTAAAATAGAAATCTCATTGCACAGAATTGGCAGAAAATTTGTTGACAAGAGGCGTAGGATGTCGGAGTTTGAAATAGGTGGCCTAGCAATTTTATAAACGTCACCGTAGAAAATGAATCTTGTGACTCAGGAAGTGGGGAAGTTAAGTCCGAGGTTCATCGGACCATTTAAAATCCTGTCTAGGATTGAAAAGATAGCATACATGCTTGATCTATGTTCAGGACTGAGTTGATTGCATAACGTGTATCACATATCAATGTTGGGGAAGTATGATCCCAATTCTACGCATGGGATCCAGTTGATACAAGTTGAAGTTCGAGATAATATCTCGTACCAGGAGGCACCAATAGAGGTGATTGATAGAGAGGAACATGCTTTACATTAATGCTGGTGATCAAAGTAGTTTGGGGGAAAACCATGCGGTAGAGGAAGCCACCATGAAACCCGAGACGCTAATATGGTAATAATGTCCGCATCTAGTTGCAGAATGAGGTTTGTCCCTATTTCGAGGACGAAATCTACTTAAGAGGAGCTATTTTTAATTAAGTAGCATAATGTAGGTAATAATTAAGTGTTAGAGAGCTAAATAAGGGGTTAGTGTGACCTTGGGGGTTAAAATGTAATTTTAGAAAGTTAGGGGCCAAAATAGCAATTTTGAAAGATATGGTGAACGGGATGCATATTTTTATTAAGTAGCATCATTTTGATGATAATTAGGTGTTATGGGGTTAAATGAGCGTTACTATGGTCTTGAGGCCAAAGTGTAATTTTCCAAAGTAGAGGGGTCAAAATACAATTTTGGAAAACTTTAAGGGCCAAAGTGAAAATTTTGAAAATTGACAAGAGGTGCCACAAACCTGGGAGAAACCAACCCAAAGTTTTCCACCTCCTGGTGGGTTTAGTGCTGAATATGTAAAATCAAATAAAAAATTGATGGATAAAGAATTAATGAAGGAAAATTATAAAGAAAGTTTGTAGGGTGAAAATGCAAATACAAGAAAGTTGTGAACAGTAGCAGTGGCGTGAACAGTACCGTGAAGAACACAGAAATAGGGAGGGAAAAAGAGAAGGAGAAAAAAAAGGGGAAGAAGAAAGAGGAGGAGGAGGAGGAGAAAAGAAAATCCCAAATCTAACAGGGTAAACTCTCTATTCCAAACTATGAATTGTGAAAAAAATTGTGGGTAATTGAGTTGAAGAATTCGTGTGTGTGTGTGTGTGTGTGTGTGTGTGTGTGGTGTAAATTATGATGAAATTGCCTATAATTTGGGTGTATGAAAGCTTAGAAAGGAAGAAGGGAAAGATTTGAGAAGAATTTATGTGTTTAGTGTGGGTTTGGTGTGTGTTCTAGGTGCGTGTTCATGAGTGTTTCGGATGGGAATAGAAATGGGGCTTTGGGTGGATTAATGGATTAAATTGTGTGTTAGTGTAACGCCCCCAGAAATCCTGAGCTCCGCCCCCCCCCCCCCCCAAACTCCCGGGTCGTTAACCTACCGGATCACATCACACCTGTCATACCTGTTCACTAACGCATATTTCAAATCATCTAATTCAACATCAACTCAGATTTCTCAAAAATACCAAATCACCAACTACTTAGCTTACATTATTACAACTTAGGTTCTTCGCAATTCAAACTCTTCAGAACAAATTAACAATACCGACCCGCGGAGGGGTCTTACTATACAGTGGTGATGGGCTCATCGAAATCTCACACAGACTCTAACCCATTCCCGAACATGCTACATTTGATCTTCACCTGCAGAAGGGAGCCAAACGAAGGGTGAGCTTTTGAGAGCCCAGTAAGGTCGTACAAGGACTACAAAAGAGATTATAACACGACTCCAAAAAAATCCAACCGACGATGATTATCAAAACACTTCGAACGATCAAAACTCAATGATTACCCAAAATGATCAAAGTTCATCAAAAATAGATGCCAAAATAAATATTAACAATCAGAACAAAATCCAAAACGATCAATAAAAGATCCTTTTCAAGTCAGCATGTCCAAGTACCACGAAAATTTCCCTTGCTCAAGGGATTTCAATCCGAGCAGAAATTCATTTCGAAAATACAGCAAGATTTCCCGAGGGATTTTAACCCAAGCAGAAATCAAATCAGATAATACGATAAAGGCTTGTCAAGGGATTTCAACCCAAGTACAAATCCTTCTAACTAAATACAATGAATGTTTGTCAAGGGCTTTCAACCCAAGCACAAATCATTCTAGCTAATAAAATCAAAAATCAATGTTGATCCTGGGCGATTGCAATGCCATTATGGCAAGCTAATATAGTGTACACATGCATGATGTACTAATGTAATTACTAGTCCACTTGGGTACTAGCCTGCGTTTCATGCAGGATTCAACCAGCCTTATACCCCTCCCCACTAAACAGGTACCCAGGTCAACACAGAAATTAACAATATCAATGAGCGTTAACATAAGCTCATATCCCCAAAATCAATTCGGGTTCTAATGACAATAATCATATTGACATAAGTCAGCATTCGGAATTTTCAGAAGAAATTAGAATTTCAGAAGAAATCAGAATTTCAGAAGAAAAATCACAGATAAACAACAAAAACGACTGCGAATAATTATCGAATATAATCACAAAAATTCGAAAGAATGGATACAAACAATTATCAAATTTTCTCAGCCCGCAATAACATGCGAGCATCACAAGATTTCCAAATAACCGATTCAGGTTCAACATTAGGGTTTTCTGGGCAAGAACATGTTGATATCAATACATAACTCAGAGTTCGGCATTAGCCGTAAATATATCAAAGGAGTACTTACGAGTACAAGTAATCAATTAAGGGTTCGGACAAAAGTCCTTACCCAAGGTTCAGATAGAATCCCTTACCTAGATCCGCAGCTAAATTATCCTAACCGGAAGTCTTTAGCTTTAACCTAAACGGAATAATCGAACCATTAGAATACAGCCTACAGAACAAAAGTATAACTTAATACGAACTCACACATACTCCCAAAATGAACCCCTCGCACCACCACGTATGTAAAATTACCGAAACGCCCCGGAGGTGTAAAATTACCAGAATGCCCCTCTCGGACTTAAATCACCCAAACGGTCTACCCGTAAGTAGAATCACCCAAATAACCTTATTGTATGTTAATTTATCCAAAATACCTTTTGCTTGTAAAATTACCAAAATACCCCCCTCAGGGTGACAAATTACCAAAATACCCCTGTTACACTTTAATTCTTAAAATGACTTTTTCATAAGCAAAGTCACTAAAATAATCTTACTGTATGTAAATTTACTTAAAAATACCTCTTATAGGTAAAATTACCAAAATACCCCTGTTACGCTTAAAGCATCCAAATGAACTTTCCGCAAACCAAATCTCTACGCTTACTATATGTAGTTTACTCAGAAATATCCTTTATGGGTAAAATTACCAAAATACACCTTCAGAGTGGTAAATTATCAAAATTTTCCTGGGGGTTTCTGGCACCAGAAAAATCCCAAAATATCTTAAAACGCTATTCTTATCATCTTGAAGTCATTTAGGGACTAAAACTATTTTAGAAACTTTTTGCCCAAAAATTTCGAATCGGTGTCTGAATCGAGCGCTAAAAAGCCAGTTTCGCCAAAAATGCCTATTAGCCTCAGAATGGCACAAAATTTTAGAATATGAAACATATCAGTAAAATAAGATATGCATAAAATTTTCAGATCAAAATATCTTGGTTTGATATGCTAAATAATTCGATAAAGTTCTTTAATTGGTATCCCAATTTAGCGCTCTTTGCAAACTCCCAAAAATTCTCAAACAATTCCAGGGCGTAGGTTTCGTAAAACATTGGGAGTTACAATTTTGGACTTCATCTCATTTTGACCCTTTATGAAAATTTGTAGAAAAAGTGCCCAATAATTTTCCTCTTTAATGACGATTACGGTCACTATTCAAATCATCCCACACACTAACACACCTTTCCACGCGCACACTCATCTTCTCCACGCAGCTTCCATGACCCATTCTACAAAGCCAATTCACACACCCACACACTGCCACCCATAACCATTCCTTAAAACCTCCCCCCATAATTCATACCCAAAAATCAGCCCCTTTTGCTCACAAAATACACACATACACACTGCAGATCCACCCACGGCAGCCGTGAGCATAACCCAGCAACATTCATACCGCACCCACGGCTTCCAATGGCTGCTAGGAGAAATCTTGAGTTCCTTCCACACTTACAAACTCACAATCACACTCCCACAGATTCAATAACACCCCTACACAGTTCATATACCATCAACACACATACACACTGAAATATCAGCGAAACACACACACCCAATTACGAAAATTCTTCCACTAAATTCAAGACAAGAATTATACTAAAAAATGAGGCATTTAACCTTGAGAATCCTTCCCAATTTCTCCATTTTCTCTGATTTCTTAGCTCGAATTCCTCTTCTTTTTCCCGAAGTTCTTTCTCATGTTTTCCTTTCTTCATGGTTCTTGTTGCTTCCCTCTGTTTTGTTTCCTTTTTCTTCTTTTTCTGAATTTTGTTTTTTATCTCTCTCAGTTTCTTTTCCATTTAGGATAAAACCCATAAAAAAAAAAAAACATGAGATTAGTCACCAGCCAAAGATAGCAAGAGGTGGCATTAGTTTATGCTTCTTTTTCTCAAGATTGACACATAGACATACTTTCCAAAATTTGCAAATTGGGCCCTCTAATTTCTGAAATTACAAAAATACCCCCAAAGTTACAAAAATTATATTTTTGTTCCGAAATTATTTTAAGTCTCGATACTCTATTAATACTCGAGCATACTTAACTTTAACGCCTGTTTATTTTTCAGAGCACCGATGGCTATTTTAAACAGCTCCCGAAGTTCGGGATATTACAGTTGGAAGGTGTAAAAAGATGGAATTAGATGATATTGAGTGCAATTCGGGGTGGTTGTGGCTGAAAAATGGAATTCATATGGAACTTTAGCATTCAGCAATGAGAGGGAGAGGGCTTAAAGATGAAGTCTGTGCAAAGAAAATGTGAACTAGTGTTTGAATTTTTAAAAATATTTAGGGACATATATTAGCCAAAATGCAAAAAAAGACTGCACTTATTTTTAGGAAACCTACATTGCGGAAACATTTCAAATTTTTTCGAGGTCGAAAAGGGGGTTAACAGATGCGGGAATTTTAGAACTTTATAGTGAAATTTAAAATATCAAACTAGCATGGCTTCGTGCGAAACTTTTATGAGGACCCTAGGATGCTAAGAAATTCCATTTCTCAAAAGTTGGGTCATTCTAAAGTCGTTAGCTATTTTTTGCCGAACCAGATTTTAAGCGCTCGGTCCGGATACCGATTCAGGATTTTTGGGCACGGCATTATTAAGTGTCCGAAATGGTGGGAAGTGTGGAATAGTGTTAATACATCAAAAATGATATGTTTGTAATCACTACTTCGTCGACAAGGCTAAGTTAAGGATTTGATTATCGGATCAGATTAACTAGCTATTGTAAGAAGCTATGAGGGGTTAAATGGGAAGGGGTAGAATAAAGTGTGCATGGATGTTTAAACGATGCCTGACGAGCAAGGTCTTATTTAATCAGGTGATATAAGTTGCGTCGACTATAAGCCAATCAGGTAAGGGCAATGAGGTTCTAATATGCTAATTAATTGTTTCGATTAACATGGCATGTTGATCAAGTTTATCTTAAACTCTTGTTGTTATGATTGGAAACCAGAAGTCATTGTGAACGATATTTGTTTATTGAATTATGTTGTTGAGGACTTAAGGTAGAATAAATTCCCTTAGTCCGTCCCATTAATGAAATTTAGTGAGGATAATGCGTGTCCTGGTATGCTATGATTCAATTTGATTAGCATACGTGGTGTTGGGGGTGATATTGCAATGAAGTTGTTGTGTGATTGTTGTCAGATGTCGGCAATTATCGACAGCCGATATTTCTTCTGTTTGAGAACACCATTGAGGACTTGTGGTTAAACTTCTCCCGATTCCATCCTGTCGTTGATATCATGTTGTAAAGATTGTGGCATTGTCATTGTGAAATGTTGGCACTTATTGGTAACCAACATTTCTCTTATGTAAGAACGTTGTTGAGGGCTTGTGGCAAATTTCTCTCTAGTCCGCTCTGTTGATGATGCCAAGTTGAACTCTTGTTGGTAGCTTTGAATACCGGTTAATCTTCTAATCTGGTATTCCTTTTTGAGCTGCATTGTTAAGGACATAAGGTGGAATAAATTTTTCCTTAGTCTGCCCCGTTGATAAAGTCATGTTGCTTGGCTTTAACGTGGTCATGGAAAGCACTGTAGATGAGTTCCCTGCTTGTTGACAGGGTCTCTTATATTTACTTGAGACTGAGATGAGCATCCCGTAAAATGGGACATCAATATGAGAAGGATGGCCTATAAATTATGATCATTGGCCAATGAGGATGAATGTCGCTCAAGCAGAGTCTGTCGTGTCTGGTTGAGTTCAGTCCGCATTGCATTTGATTTTATTTTGGTGATGATTTTAATGATTTGTATTTCAATGATGTTTATCTTTACGACCTTGGATTTCGGGTTCACTTGCATAGTCAGTCAATTAGTTAGTTCTGTCCATGAGGAGGTGGCAGTAATGATGTTCTGTTGAGCCTTAAAGCCACTCAGTCTGACAAAAGAAAAAGATCGTTTGACACTTATATTGATGCTGAAAATTTATTGTAACTCTTGATTCATTGCTATCGCTGAGATTATTATTATTCCTCCGAGTCTCTTGAATAATTGTACTAGATACTCCTCGTGTTGTTTTTACTGGGCAATTTGCGCTCATTCCTTATGTTGTGTTGTGTAGGTTATAAGACTCCTCTAGAAAAGGAAGTGCGGTGTGTTAGAAAAGTTGAGCAAGACGAGACAAGCTAGAAGGGATAAGATGAAGTTTAAGCTACAAGGTATGTCGAGAGGAGCTACACGACTACCGTCATATATTAGGTTGTAAACATTCATGTTGTTTCGAGACTTGAAAGTCTTCCGCTACCGTACGATGTATGTTTGTAAGAAAAAAATTTGTAAGGACACATTTTGGAGCGTCTATTAATGATGTATGAATACGAGGATGCAGCTTCTCTGTATTCTGCACAGGGTTATGGTGTAATCGTGATAGACAACTCAGCTCCAGTGATGTCACCAGGGTTGGGGGTGTCGCAATATCTACCCGGGCACCTCACACTGCAACCCACCAAGAACACACACACACAAACACAAACACACCCTCGGCAGCCCACACAAATCCTCCTAACCACTCTCATCCTCTTTTAAACACACAATATCATCACATTCGCACACATAACTTCACAATCACACACCTAATCTTTCACCCGAAGCACTCAAGCACACACACAACACCATGCCTGCACAGCCATGTTCATGGCACTTACACCCACTGCACAGTGCCCAAAAACACACACTAAACCACAAACACACATTAGAACACACATACAAGAGATTTGAGGGATTACCTTTGAAAAAATGGCCCAAATTTCTCCTCTTTTCCCCAAGTTTTTCCCCTTCCCTGCACTGCCTTGTTCTCCTCTGTTTTATAGTTCTTCATTACTGTTTACTTCTTCTTTTTCTTCTTCTTCTTCTTTTCTCTTATTTCCACTTTCCTCCCCAAAATTCTTTTTCTTCCCTTTATTTCTCTTAAGACTTTTATCCACTTCATTTGTTTATAGTATATGAGTCATTACTAAGAAGTAGTAGGTGGCCATTATGCTCAATCTCTCCAAAAATTAACACATAACACCCAACTTTCAAATTTTGCAATTTAACCCCCAAAGTTTGAGTAATTACATTTAGGCCCTAAATTATTTTAATCTTGATGTCACTAAAATATTTACTATCACTTATTTTATTTTTTTCCATCACTAAAAATATTAATTTACATTTATGCCCCCAAAGTTTTTTAAAATTACAAAATGACCCCAAAAGTTTTTTAAATTATATTTTTGCTCCAAAATTATTTTAAGGTTTGGAACATTACTAATACCCGATAATTGCTCAAAATTATCGCCCGTTTATTTTTTGTGTCATGGATGGTTAGTTTAAACAGCTCCCGAAGTGCGGGATATTACACGGGCGTTATGAGACTTGTTTGAATCATGCGTGGAACGTAGGCTAGTACCTAAATAGATTAATATTCGTACATTATCATGTGTACACCATATTCTACATTGCCTGAATGGTATTGCATATTGGCTTTGCCTGAATGGTACCGCATCAGAATCAACATCTTTAAAAAAATTTACCTTGTATCTTACAGTGATTGTTTCGGAAATGATTGGAAAAGATTATATCAAATGTTTTATGCTCATTTGAAATCCCTCCCTAGATTGCTCTTGAACTCGTTTTAAAATCCTTTGGAAAACCATAATTGTATTTTGGAATGATGGCTTTGAAAATGATCTTTAACGGTTATTTTGGAACCTGTTGTGATCATTAGTATTTATTTTGGGTATTTATTTCTAATTGATTTTGATCATTTTGGAAATCTTCAAACTATTTAGATCGTTTGAAATATTTTTGAAAAGTATCATTAGATAGAATCTTTTGAATTGTTTTGTAATTTCTTCGGCTATCCTCGTACGACCTTATTGAGCTCTCAAAAGCTCACCCTTCATTTGACTCCCTTCTGTAAATAATGATCAGTTGTAGCATGCTCAAGAATGGATTTAGGGTCTGTGTGAGATTCCGGTGAGCCCACCACTACTGTGTAGTGAGACCCCTGCGTGCGTTGGTACTGTCAGCTCGTTCTATAAGGACTCGAGTTTGTAAAGAACCTAGGTTTTAGTAGTTTAAGTTTAAGAAGTTTTGGAATCTTGTATTTTTTAAGAATATGAGTTGGTGTCGGATTAGATGTTTTGAAGTATGTGTTAGTAAAAAGGATTTAACACGTTTGATGTGATGTGGTAAGTTAGCATTTCGGGAGTTCGGGGCGATTAAGCTCCGGATTTCCGAGATGTTACACTTTTATTAAAATTCGACCACACCCGAGGTAACATTACGGGCTACCTACGTACCACTATCTATGTGTTACATCAATTGTTGTGTGATGGAAAATGTTCTTAAGAAGGATCAGGTCATTTGTAGTTCAAGTAAAAATCTCACTCAAGCATGATATTTTTTTAGTTGGTCTCGATTGACTAATTGTGACAGTTTGATTCCATCTAAATCAACTAACAATGTTGTACCCCAGTCATCATTTGCTTGATCACATAGGGATGGACCTGACCAGTTGGGTTCAAACTTTTCTCGCGGCTTCCAAATTTGTCCAATGTTATCCTTTAACTTCTTCTCTTAAACCGTGTCCCTTCACTCGCTTGTTAAAGGCTCGTGCAATCCACTTCTAGTAACCCTGGATGTGATATAACGCTTTTGTTAGCCCTATGGCTGGATAACCTAGCTTACATCTTGTTTTGATGATAACTACATATTGATTATCTTCTAATGTGTGCTTTGAGTGGATTCTCAATAGGTTATACATACACATTCATGAAGACATAATTTGAGAAGTTAGATATGTGGGTCAAAGCCGAAGAAGCTTAAAGCTATAGTGGACATGCTATGGAAGCTTCATCAAGTCCAATGTCAAAGAACGACAAAGAATACATAGGCTAAGTTACTATGAATTATGATTGGTCTTGACTATTATGTAATTAGTCTTGGTTTAATGCTTGGATTGATGACTATGACGTAAAAATGACCTTAGGACACCTTGTGCATTGCACGTGAGTTCATAACCATTCACACAAGTGAAGTTCTTGAAAATGAGTGATCATTGGAGATTACTCAAATTTTCTCAAAACTGTTTTGTGCTAATCTTTCCATATTTTGATAAAGTTTTCAATTATCTTTCCAACAAAAAATACAGCGCCTCAATCTAATTTTTCTAGAGAAAGTTATGCCAAAAAAGGGGTTTCGTGAGTGTAACACCCAGAAATCCGAAGCTCCATCGCCCAAACTCTGGGAGCCTTAACCTACTACATCACTTCAAACCTGTCAAATCTTGTTTACTAACACATACTTCAAGCGTCTAATTGGACATCAACTCAAATTCTTTAAAATACACGATTTCAAGACTGTTTAAACTTAAACTAATTTTACAACTTTAAACTTCCAAAGCTTAAACTTAGGTTCGTCACCAAATGATAGGCTAACGGTACATGCCCACACAGGGGTCTTACTATACAGCAGTGATGGGCTCACCGGAATCTCACTCAGACTCTAAACCCATTCTTGAGCATTCTACAACTGATCATTATCTCCATAAGGGAATCAAACGAAGGGTGAGCTTTTAAGAGCTCAGTAAGGTCGTTCAAGGAACAACCAAAATAATTACAAAAAAACCTCAAGAGTTTTCATCCAAGGATAATTTCTCAAAAAATTTCAACAATCATGAACAGTTTGGTAACTTCCATAAAATTATCATAATCAGTCATAAGTATATACCAAAAATGACAAAAGACAATCATAGACAGACACCAAAACAAACATTAACAATCATCCTAATTTCCAAACAATCATTAATAATTATAACCAAATACCAAAACGATCATTTGAAGATTATTTCCAAGCCATCATTTTTTTCTAAATGCAGTGATGATTTTTCAAAGAGTTTTAAAACAAACACAAATACTTCAAGGGAAATAGGGGAAGGGATCTCGGACTATCACAGAAAGTTTGATCACAATATGGGGAGGAGCTTCACTTGATCCCCTTCAACCAGATAACAAGTACATTCACTTGAACATCATTCTAAAAACAATACTGTAAGATACAATGTAAACAAATTTAGAGATGTTGATCCTGGGCAGAACCAATGCCATTTAGGCAATGCGCAGAAAGTGTACACATGTAATGCATGATGTACGATAACTAGACCTTCTCATTAAGGTACTAGCCCTGCATAATTACATAGATTCAGACCCCTTATAACGCCTCCCCACTGAATAGATTTCCAGATCAACACAGAAACCAACAATCATATACTCAACAAGAAATTCACTACTTAAAATGCAATAAATGAGCACCAACATAAATTCAATCAACCAAAATCAATTAAGGTCTCAATAACAATTAAGCATACATATGCAATTCGTTACTTAGAATTCCAGAATAACCACAACAAATAGCAAGAGCAATTGTGAATAATTATCAAATTTAATCTCAATAATGCAGAAGAAAGAATACAAACAATTATCAAATTCGCTCAGCAAGTGATACAAGATGAACATCGATAAGATTTCTAAACGACTGATTCATGTTCAATATTAGGGTTTGCTTAGCAATAACATTCTGATATCAAATTCATATCTCAGTGTTGACAATAGCTATAAGCAAATCGAAAGCATGCTCACGAACACCAGTTATCAAAATTAGGATTTTAATAAGAATCCTTACCCGAGGTCTAGATAGAAACCCTTACTTGGGGTTCAACTAAAAACCCTTACCTGGATCCAAAGTTAAGTTAGTCTAACCAGAAAATCTGTTGCTTTAACCTAAACGGAAGAATCCAATTATCAGCATACTGTATTTGCCACGATATTATAAATTCAATATTGACTCATGCATACTTCTAGAACGGCCCCTCACCGAGTATATAAAATTATCAAAAACACCCCTCTCACACTTAAATCACCAAAACAGCCTTCCCGTAAATAAAATCACTAAGATAACCTTATTGTAGGTGAATTTATCCAAAAATAACTTTTATAGGTAAAATTACCAAAATACCCCCTCAAGGTGGCAAAGTACCAAAATACTCCTTGGCGGTTCTTAGCACAAGAAAAATCCCAAAACACCTTAAAACACTATTTTAAGCATCTTTCAAACTCATTTTTGAGCTAAAAAGTAGTTTAAAAAAAATTTGCCAGAAAATTCTGAATCGATGTTCGGACCAAGCGCTCAGAAGCCGGTTTTGTTAAAAATACCTAGCAGCCTCAGAATAGCATGATGTTTTATATATGAAACATCTCAATAAAATAAGGTTTTCGTAAAAATTTTAGATTAAAAGAGCTTGGTTACTGTGCTAAATAAATTGAGATTTGTTTTTACTCGATATCCTAATTTAATGTCCTTCGCGAACACCAAAAAATCCCAAAACATTCCATAGCATACATCTTGTAAAAATAATAGGGGTTACTGTTTTGAACTTTGACAAACTATGATCCAAACTATTTATAAAAATTCAAACAAAACTGCCTAACCTACCTCCCTCCCACCCCCATGCCCCGGTAATACACAATTAAACACACAATCATACACACAGTTCTACTTCTTCCTCAACCGAGACACACATCTGCACACACACGACCACTCTCCCGGCACCCAAACACCCACAATATATTTACACCTACCTATGCCTACACACACTAATACATAATTGCACACAATCATACACCTATTTAACATCCTAATCAGCTCCATCCCAAACTTCCAGAACCTTTACATCAGACCTTTCAAATCATGTATATTTACTTCAAATACAATATTACAAAACTGCTTAAACTTGAACTACTAAAACCTAGGTTCTTTACAAAATCAAGTCCTTATAAAATGAGTTGACAGTACCGACCCACACAGAGGTCTCTTTACACAGTAGTGGTGGGCTCACCGAAATCTCACACACACTCTAACCCGGTCCCGAGCATGCTACCACTGATCATTACCTACAAAAGGGAGTCAAACAAAGGGTAAGCTTTTGAGAGTTCAATAAGGTCGTACAAGGACAATCAAAAGAATTACAAAATAATTCAAAAGAATCCAACCGATGATGACTTCCAAAATGATCAAAATTAATCATAAATAGATACCAAAATAAACAAATAACAATCACGATAGGTTCCAAAACAATCATTAAAAGATCATTTTCAAAACCACCATTCTAAAATGCAATGATGGTTTTCCACATGATTTTAAAAATGAGTTCAACAACAATCTAGGGAGGGATTTCAAACAAACACAAACCATTTGAGAGTCTTTTCCAATCATTTCCAAAACAATCACTGTAAACTACAATGTAAACAAATTAAGATGTTGATCCTGGGCAGTTGCGATGTCATTCAGGCAAAGCCAATATGGTGTACACATGCATGATGTACGAATTCTAGTCCAAGTGGGTACTAGCTTGCATTCCACGCAAGATTCAAGTCAGCCTTATAACGCCTCCCCACAATACAGTTCCTCAGGTTGACACACAACAATAACAATGAGTACTAATATGAACTCAAATACCTAAATCAAATTCATCACTCAGAAGACAAGAATTGCCACCAACCAATGGCAAGAATAAACACGAACAGTTATTGATTTTAAGCATAACAATTCTGAAGAAAGAATGCAAACAATTAATGAATTTGATCAGTGTTAGACCTCTTATATTTAAATGCTAAAAAATAGAGAGTTTAGAACGTAATGGGTATTTTGAAATTCTAATTGTTTTAGGATATATATATATATATATATATATATATATATATATATATATATATATATATATATATTCCTGATCTGTTGAAAGCGCGGGCAAAATAGGCTATTTTGCAAGCACGATCTGGCCGTCCATCCTGGAAGATGGACGGCCCAGATCGCGTCTTTTTTAAAAAATTGTTAGTAGTTCGCAACATAATGTTGCAGACAATAATTTTTACCTTTTTGCCCCTCCTCCCCTGTCCGTAGACTGTATCACGGACGACATTCAGGTCCTGACACATGTCAGGAAAAAGTCGTCCGCCACACAGTGTAGCGGACAACCTCTAGGCTGACACATGTCAGGACCTGTCCCGTCAGTCCTTCACGCCGACGATGGTTATCTTGTCCTTATCTGTCTCGTCAACAGTGTCTGCTACACAGTCAGTGTAGCGGACACTATATTGTCCGCGATATAGTATAGCGGACGTCTAAGACTGTCCGCTACACTGTGTAGCGACCATTTAATATATATTCAAAAAAACCCTAACTACGACACTCTTCTCCATTCTTCCTACTCATAAATATTCTCAACGGTGTTGGCAAGTAGATCTGCCCAATTTCTTCTTAAGACCAATGCACAATAGATTTTGGCTTTGGATCTTATATCCTCATTTCAATAGGTAAAAGTTATGTGCAAATATTGAATTGTGGCGGAGATGAATTGAGGTTATGAGTAATGATGGTTTGAGCGTGCATTTTGGGTTTTACCTGTATGTTCTTGATGTTATACTTCAGTTTGAGAATCGTTTGTGCAAGTGTATATATATGTGTGTGTATATATATAAGGAAATGTAGCTGTTGGGTTTCGTACAGTTGCCAAAAAATGCTGAAACTTAACAAGAAGGTTTACCTAATAGATCACGTAAGTTCACAAAATCAATCTTTTACATGTTTGTAATCTATAGTTGTGATGAATATTGCGTTTTATGCATGGTTTTGATTATGCATTGAGCATGTGCTAGCGATGATGAGGATTTATATATGTATGTATTTGTTCATGTGCTAGCGTTTGTAAAATCCGATTTCGTATATGTATATATATCTATTATACATATACTCATATATGTTAACATTGTACGTATTATGCATGTGCTAGCGGCGTATTTTTGCGAGCGATTATCAAAATCCAAACCGTAAAATCCAAACTAAGAAGGTTTTTTCATAATTTTAGTTGCAAAAAGTGGAATTTAACCGTGGACCAGATCGCGTCTTTTTTGAAAACTGTCAGTAGTCCGCGACATAATGTCGCGGACGACATTTTTTACATTTTTTCCCCTCCTCCCATGTCCGCTAGACTGTATCCCGGACGACATTCAGGTCCTAACACATGTCAGGAAAAAGTCATCCGCCACAGTGTAGCGGACGACCTCTAGGCTGACACATGTCAGGACCTGTCCCGTCGCCCGCCAAGAAAGTCTCCTGTTAGAGCCCCACGACTGTTCCCCTCGGTAGGTGTCACGTCAACAGTATCCGCGACATTATGTCGCGGATACTGTTGACGTTATGCTCTAACGGGACGCGGGACTTCTAAATGCAAAATTATATTTATGGACCTTTATTTCTGCACGTGTCAGAGTTGTCGACAGTTCTGTCCGCGACATTATGTCGCGGACATTATTGCCCTCATGCCCAAAAGTTCCCTAATGCTCAGTTCTTTCAGCAAAATTTTCTTCTCCTTCAGATTCACTTGCTTCCATTTTCAGCTCCCTTCAAGCTTCGAGTAACACTTGCTTCAAGCTTCACTCAAGCAAGGTAAGTTTGTGATCTCAAAAGTTTTCTGGGTGGATTGACTGATAAAGTATAATTTGTTTTTTTGGACAAAAAAGTATAGATCTTTGGTGATGTTCTAGAAATTTGTCACTCTATTCATCAACTTGTGATGTTCTAGAAATTAATTTGTTAACTTTAAACTAATTCATTGTAGTTAATTTTGATTTTTTTGAAGTTCGCTAACTTCGACACATGTATCCTATTTAAATTTGAATTTTTTGAGATATGTTTGTTGTATTTTGGCATGATGAATTTGTCTGTTTATC
Organism: Escallonia herrerae; assembly: GCA_033070095.1. Taxonomy (NCBI): domain Eukaryota; kingdom Viridiplantae; phylum Streptophyta; class Magnoliopsida; order Escalloniales; family Escalloniaceae; genus Escallonia; species Escallonia herrerae. Next base: position 43,846 of record JAVXUP010003513.1, on the reverse strand, counting down.
TTAGTAATTTTAATTTGTTATGTTCAATAAATTATAATTAGCAAAATGGGAGACACTTTTGAGATTATGTATATGGTATATTTGTCATCCTAAATCGGTCTATTCGCCAAGATAATTTTGAGATAATATTTTCAGTTGAAAATGTCATTTGATTGTTAAGCGTAGTCTATTTCTACATAGGTCTTGTTTCACAATGTCTGATTTCGTGTCGAGCTCCAACATCCCCGTAGATGCTAGTGATCCGTATCTAGGACGAACCTTTCAAACATTGGAAGAAGCTGAAGAATGTTTTCGAGCGTATTCATTGAGGGTTGGTTTTGGCATTAGAATAAAGACTACAAGAACAAGCAACGTAACAAAAAAGATATGCTCTCGCTTATACGAGTGTCATAGGGGCAGAAACCCAGAGCAAAATGAGACACGCGTAGGCAACGATGACAGTGATGACGAAATAGGGTATGCGCGGAGAAGACGGGACTGCTTTGCGCGCACGAATTGCCAGGTCAAGATGTTCGTAAGCTATAAAGCCAAGCAAGATCATTGGCTTATTACCAGCCTGGAACTGGCACACAATCACCCGTTAGTAACCCCTTCTAAGGTGAGTCAGATGCATCAACACAAGAAGATGGGTAAGGTCGCAAGGAGCCTAATTCACACAATGAGCAATGCGCGGCTAGGACCTACCGACATGATTAATGTTCTTGCTGAACAGGCTGGGGGAATTCAAAATTTAAACTTTAACACGACAGACGTTCGTAACGCGGTCCGAACCCATAGACGAGCCGCGTATGACCTCAATGATGCTCAATCCACAATGAGCCTATTGAAACGGATGCAGATGGAGGACCCGCAGTTTACCTTCGATTATAAACTTGACGACGAGCATCGAGTTAGCACAATTTTTTGGGTCGACGGTCGTTCGAGGCTAGCTTATAAGCATTTTGGGGATGTCGTGACTTTCGACACCACATACCGTACCAACAAGTACTCGATGCCGTTCGCTCCTTTCACGGGCGTCAATCATCATTATCACTCCATCCTGTTCGGGTTCGCCTTGTTAAGGGACGAGAGCGAGAGTTCTTTTGAATGGTTGTTTAGGGTGTGGCTGGAAGCAATGAACTTCAAAGCACCCAATGTTATCATCACCGATCAAGATTTGGCAATGAAGAAGGCTATTGCTACCGTCTTCCCAGATACTCGACACAACTTGTGCACTTGGCACATAAGCAACAAATACCCTGAACGTCTGCATCACGTGTATGCAAAGTATCCAGACTTTAAACAGGATTTTGAAAAGTGCGTTAATAAGTCGTTAACGATTGAGGAATTTGAGGAGAGGTGGGAAAAGCTTGTTGAGGATTACTCATTGCAAGACAACGAGTGGCTCCAGCACTTGTACGAGCTCAAAGAGCAATGGATTGGCGTTTACACGAGGAGGCATTTTTCTGCGGGCATGAAAACGACGGGCAGGAGTGAATCTATGAATGCCACGTTCGATAGTTATGTGGGTACAGCTACCAATTTGAAGAGTTTCGTCACATCCGCACAAAAAGCGGTTGCGTCGTTATTCGTGAAAGAAAGGGCTGCAGACTTTGCAACCACGTACAAGCAAAGGAGAAGGTTGCTTGAGACCCCGCTGGAGCTGAACGGTGCCAAAGTCTATACGAAGGAGATCTTCATGCTATACCAAGTAGAGCTGCAAAAATCGGGCCGATACAGTATAAACAAGGTGGCAGAAAAGTCATCGCGTGAGTACAAGGTTTATTCGCTCGTGAATGACCTCGTCCCTGAGAAGCTGCGCAGAATTTATACGGTGAGCCATGACACATTGACGGACTCGGTGACATGTGTTTGCAAGAAGTTTGAGTTCCATGGCATCCTGTGTAGACACATTCTGCGGTTTTTCACACAGAAGAATATCAGGACAATCCCCGATAAATACGTCCTGCCACGGTGGACGAAAGGTGCAAACAGGTTGCACGGTACCATTTCCTTTCCGGAGCACCCGTATACTGACTTTGAAGAATCAGAGACGTTGCGGTATAATCATCTGGTGACGATGTTCACCCGTTTGTCCGTAAAGGGTGCTGCTACAATGGTCGGATATAAACATCTCCTCGAGGTAGCTCAGCAGCAAGAGCCCATCGTCGACCAGTTGGAAGCAGCTTCAGTCAGCAATGCGGTTGACACCGAGCCTATGACGGGATCAGAAGATGACGAGCCGGGGGAGGGAGACGACAATGATATCCGGCCTTTGGATCCAATTATATCGCAAACGAAAGGCCGCAAGAGATCTACGCGGATGAAAAGCTCTATTGAAACGGCAACTCAACCTAAAAAGCTGAGAAGGTGTGCATTGTGCAACAAAATGACCGACCACGACAAGCGAAACCATTACAAGGCACTGGGGATAAGTCCAGGTGGTTTGCAAGACGGGGAAGAAGATGATGCCGAAGATGAGGACGAACAAGCTGCAGTGGACCTACAATTTTTTTAAGCCATCAACTATGTTTGACATTTGTAATAATTTTTTTCTAATAATCTTTCGACCGAATACTGTTATATATTTTTTGATAGACCTATGAAAGCCATCAACTCTAAAAGTTTATGGTTTTTTTTTTGTTAGCCCCGTCCGTTAAATAGTGTAGCGGACGCCTCTGCAGAGTCTTAAAATTCTGACACTTTAGAAAATTTTGACCTTTTATGTCCGCTATACAATGTAGCGGACGTCTCTGCAGAGTCCTCATTTTTTGTTATTTGTGTCCACTACATAATAAAGCGGACGTCTCTCCAGAGTCCTAATTTTTTGTTCTTTTATGTCCACTATACAATGTAGCGGACGTCTGCAGAAAAAAACTTTTGGTCTTCTTTTTGTCCGCCACAATGTAGCGGATGACTCTATCCTGTTATATATTAATTAGAGGCCAATCATCTTATCACTCCATCTGTTTCTCTATCTGTCTCGAACATCTCACCCAGCCGCTACCCCATCTACGCGACCCACATCTCCGGTGACCCACATCTCCGGCGACACCACCGTCCTCCCCCTGAAGCCGCGCCGCCCCCGGCAAAGCTCCGTCCTCCCCTCAATGCCGTGGCGCCTCCAGCGACATTCCCGGCATGATGGCTTCTGATTCGTCGAGCAGTAGTGAATTTGTAGGCAATATGCACCTTGCAGGGCAGACACTTCTTCAAAGTCATGATGCCTGGTTTTGATACAGAACTTGTAGGCTATCCCTCTTTCCTTCTTTCTCTGTGTTACTTTTGGTGTAAAAGTTTGATCTTTGGTTAAAAACTTACCTATTTTTTGTATTGTGAATATGTTAGGACATACCGGTAGCCTTTTGCTATTGGCTTACCAAACTTTATTTTGATTCAACTTTAACCAGCCGCAAGGGGTCATGGCATGTTAGAATCAAGAAGAAGCACGGTGAAGATGAAATTTGTTTCGCAGAGGGTTAGAACGAATTCGTGGAGTAGCATGACCTCCATCTCTGGGACTTTGTAGTGTTTGAACACACGGGAAAGTGGAAATTTCAAGCGACGGTGTTTGATCGGAGCACTTGTGAAAAAACTTTCCCCCAATGTTGTACCCTAAATTCTATTATGAACAATTTTATGTTAATGTTCATTATTTTTCCAAATTTTAGGTTCTTAATTATGCCATTTTTTGATTCCGTCGATGTTGATATTGTTGATTGTTAATCGTACGTTTTTTATTGTTAATCGATATTGAGATTGTTGATTCCGTCACTAAAACAAGTCTTCGGTTGCCAATTTATTAAAACAGAATTATCGTCGTCCGCTACAATGTCTAGCGGACGGCGTAGCAAAAATTCCCAACATACAGTAGGAAGAGAGATATATATCACTCTTCATTTGACATTAAAATCCCAACACTTAGTTTTTTTTTTTTTTTTGGTTTTCTCTACGTCCGCTATACTATGTAGCGGATGGCCCCGTAGAAAGACAACTATCCAACACTTGGTTTTTTTTTGTTATCTCTACGTCCGCTATACTATGTAGCAGACGGCCCCGCAGAAAGACAACTATCCAACACTTGGTTTTTTTTGGTTCTCTCTACGTCCGCTATACTATGTAGCGGACGGCCCCGCAGAAAGACAACTATCCAACACTTGATTTTTTTTTGTTCTCTCTACGTCCGCTATACTATGTAGCGGACGGCCCCACAGAAAGACAGTTATCCAACACTTGGTTTTTTTTTGTTCTATTTACGTCCGCTATACTATGTAGCGGACGGCCCTGCAGAAAGACAGATATCCAACACTTAGTTTTTTTGGTTTTGTCTTGGGTTTCCTCTATGTCCGCTATACTATGTAGCGGACGGCCCTGCAGAAAGACAACTATCCAACACTTTGTTTTTTTTTTGTTTTCTCTACGTCCTCTATACTATGCAGCAGACGGCCCCGCAGAAAGACAGTTATCCAACACTTGGTTTTTTTTGTTCTCTCTACGTCCGCTATACTATGTAGCGGACGGCCCTGTAGAAAATATCATATCCCCCAACACTTGGTTTTTTAAGGCCCTGTAGAAAGACAGATATCCAACACTTTGTTTCCCACTGTTCAAAGCAAATCACAGACCAGTCAATTAGCCAAAATGTTGTCTCTGACCACAAATCAAACACTCAACTGAATTCAACACAACGATATCGGTCAATAAAATCAATTGCATTCAATATATGTTTATTAAAAAAGTGAATATAATGTTACAATGTCAATTGGGGCCCTCATCCCTGCGAGAATATTGTTCATTACACGAATTTACAATAAACCTAATAGCTCTAGGCCGGCCATTCATAATTTGCCAAGCCATCCTATACCTAAAGCCTTGTATGCATTCTCGGCTCCAGACGGTCTTCTTGAGTCTCTCAATCCAACAAATGTAATCCATGTACATGCAGACGAAGATGCCGCAGTCCGAGGAATTATGTCGCTTGGGCCTAGGCCTGTTCAATCAGAAAATGAGGTCCGACCTGCGCGGTACCTTCTCCTGACGCCTACCATTGACCAAGGCAGCAAATAGATTATGTGAGAAACATAATAAGCATTAAACATTAATCATAGCAAATAGAATAAGATTAATCAGTTTTAGAATATGCAAGTTACAATAAGAAGTAAACATGATCTTACCATGGCATCCAACTGGCCTATGCCTCGGTACATGTCAATCACAGGCATCACGTCGGTATCATCGTAGAGACTGTCGAAGACTGATACCGTCCTCTCTACTGGTTCATAGCAAACCAAGTACCAGTGGTCATTCCCTAAAAATGGGATTAGAACACGTCGGTAACACTTGCGCTCATTGGACTATCCCGCCCAAGATATGCTTGTAGGTTAGTGGACGGTCTCCATTGGGCCAGGCCTCTCCCCTTCCTTGAATTGCCCCAGTCGTCTCACTGTTGTACTAGGATCTGATGAAAAAAATATCCAAGATAAAAATGTGTGGACCGATGTTTGGATGCTCCTGACCCCTTTACCTCAGAATTTGCGCGTAGTGCGAGATGACACCGATGTCTAACCAAGCTTCTGACACCAGTGAGGCCAATTATATCCACGAGGCATTGTAATAAAAGCCCTCCGGGTGATCCACATCATAGTTCTATCATCTTAGGGGGGACGCTAAAATAACGGGCTCGGATTAGCTCGCACTTATGCGGCTTTAGGGGCCTGGCTGGATGCCCTTTCAGATATTGTCCTTGGGAGTCGATCGGGGGATATTGCCCTCCTTCAGGGGGGTCAACCGGCAAATCTTGCCCTCCACCGGGGGGCAAGAGCAAGGGATATTGGCCTCCAATTCCTGGTTCGGCCGACTGATATTGCCCCCTGGGGAGGTCAAACGGGGGATATTGCCCTCTGGGGGCGGCAACTGGTCCCGCCCACAGGACAATGGGCAGTGCCTCAGAGAAACCATTGTTTCTGAAAGGTCAGTGTTTCTTGACTTGACTCTCAGAGAAGGGTTAGGGTTCTGGGAACAAATTGAAGGAGGGGCCGCTGTAATCGTCCCAAAATGCTTGAGCCTGTCCCATCCCCACTACAGAGGGACCACCAAACCAACTCCCTGGCTCACTCGTGAAGCCTGTCCAGAGGGATCACCGTATCCCTGGCTGACGCCCGTATAACCCATTCCCGGGCTGACTATTGAAGACTGTCTCGATGCTTGGCACAAAAATTCCCGCAGCCTAAAGCCAATACAGCAGCCTGTTGGCGAAGATCCTCGCCCATTGCACTCACTAGATCCTTCCGCTCACTCAACTTCTGGAAGAATGCAAGCGAGGCATTAACCTACATCCAAAGAGATAAAAAAATAAGTAACTTCAATCAAACATTTATATTCATCAAATTCAAGACAAGTCAGACTTGTTGGGCAACTTACGAGATTGTATGACATACGCTCATCGATCTGACCCCTAGGCACATACCTCTCCCCACGTTCAAAGTTTACTGGGGCTACTCTCCTCCGCGTGATATGGTAGTACCACTCATTATACTGTTTGATGCTGATAACGGGGTCAGGCTCTGAGATGATGGACTCCAGTGTGTCCTGCCAAGAACTCCAAAGCTCTATTTTGGCCACGCACAATTCGTGCGCATTGGCCTTGCCAAACCGTCTGACATCCGGTGGGCTCCTGTTAACCCTCATACCTGGGGCATCGACTAGAAAACCCTAGTCCAACTCAAAATGGTGCATTGCTCGGTCTGTTAGCTGCCACTCTGCGACCTCAAAATGGATCAGGGGTGCGCTGCAACCCGGAGAGCGTGAAGACGAACAACTCTCCCACCCGTCGAGCCAAACGTGTAAGGCCCCGATCTTAATTAACGTCTAATCATTTTATTAAGTTTAAACATATTTAAATTTGATTAAAATATTATGATTGTTTTATTAAGTTTAAACATATTTAAATTTGATTAAAATATTTTGATTGTTTTATGTGTTAACCAGCTTGTTAGTGTTTCACTTCCCCTTCCGGGGGGTGTGACAAAACGTATGTCGGTGCCCAACGCATTTGGCCCAGAGATAGACGATCAAACTCCCCTCAATAGTACGTAATGTTATGATGGGGATCGACTCTCCTCTGGTAATGGCTAACCCTACGACTGTACTCCCAAGTACACAACCGAGGCCTCACTTTATCGGTTCCATCCCTACGCGTTGGTGCACTGGGAGCAAGGTGTTCATAAGACCACACCTGAGAACATCCACAAATTATATTTATAACGTCGATTCAACAAAAAAAACAATAACAAAGATAGAATTTATATGATATACCTGCAATAGCAAGAGACATGCATATATGGCTTTGGAGTCGGGCCTCGTTGCCTTGTGCAATGCTCGATACAGATACGAAAGAATCGCTGCACCCCAGGCATAATCCCCAACCTCCGGCAGGTTACCCAACAACAGTAAATATTTCATGTTGACTGTGTTCTTCGACGTCGTTGGGAATAAAATTGCCCCCATCACCCACAAGAGGAAGGCTTTTGTGTACAGCACAAGCTCACGGCCCGTATAGTTTTCCGGCATAACCCCGTAGGTATCTACCAACCACTTCAACTTTATACCGCCAGTGCTAAATTGATCCTGGGGTATTAAAGTGAAGAAGTCCCTAGCGGTTTTTCTTATTCGTTGCTTCCGACGGAGGAGCAATTAGCCGCCCCGTCACCGGCAACCCTAAGATGAACCCTACATCTTCTAGGGTAATTGTCATCTCTCCGAGCAGGAAGTGAAACGTATTCATTTCACTTCTCCACCTCTCAACAAGGGCACCTATCAAGGCCCGGTCAAGCTGTTGAAAGATCTGCCCATGCGTGAAAATCCCAAACCCAATTCCACGCAGTATCTTTTTCTGGGACTTGTTCAATTTCCATGATGTGAACTCGTGAGATACTTCTACGATGGTGAGAAGTTCTCTTTCCTACGAATTAATAAATACAATTTAAGCAAAACAAATGGTATACAACGTTCGTAAAAATAAGAAAGTTGATAAATAATGTATCTTACTCCACCATCCCATATGAGCGTACTGATAAGGTTGGCTTGGTCGTATAACACAGATGGATCTTCGAGTCCAGGGTTAAATTCCATTTTTTGCAACTGAAATTATGGAAAAACCTTCTCAGTTTGGATTTTACGGTTTGGATTTTGATAATTGCTCGCAAAAATACGACGCTAGCACATGTATAATACATACAATGTTAACATATATGAGTATGTGTATAATAGATATATATACATATACCGAATCGGATTTACAAACGCTAGCACATGAACAAGTACATACATATATAAATCCTCATCATCGCTAGTACATGCTCAATGCATAATCAAAACCACACATAAAATGCAATATTCATCACAACTATAGATTACAAACATGTAAAGGATTGATTTTGTGAACTTACGTGATCTATTAGGGTATTAAAGCTGCTCTTAAGAAGAAATTGCGCAGATCTGCTTGCCAACGCCGCTGGGAATACTTGTGAGTAGGAAAAATGGAGAAGAGTGTCGTAGTTAGGGTTTTTTTGAATATATATTAAATGATCGCTACACAGTATAGCGGATAGTTTAGACGTCCGCTATACTATATCGCAGACAATATAGTGTCCGCTACACTGACTGTGTAGCGGACACTGTTGACGTGACAGATAACGACAAGATAACCATCATGGGCGTGAAGGACTAACGGGACAGGTCCTGACATGTGTCAGCCTAGAGGTCATCATCCGCTACACTGTGTGGCGGATGACTTTTTCCTGACGTGTGTCAGGACCTGAATGTCGTCCGTGATACAGTCTAGCGGACAGGGAAGGAGGGGCAAAAAGGTAAAAAATGCTGTCCGCAACATTATGTCGCGGACTACTGACAGTTTTCAAAAAAGATGCGATCTGGGTCGTCCATCTTTCAGGATGGACAGCCAGATCACGCTTGCAAAATAGCCTATTTTGCCCTCGCTCTGAACAGATCAGCTCCCATATATATATATATATATATATATATATATATATATATATATATATATATATATATATATATATATATATATATATATATATATATATATATATATATCTTTTAGGTGTCTGATACTTACATACATTCATAGGAGCACACAAAAGTTCAGAAAAGTCTTCAGAGAATCCCTAGGAAGTGTCATCTTGAGATTTTGGAATTACTTTGGGGTAAGAAATTAATTTGATTATTGAATTGAGATTCGTAATAGGAATCCTATGAATTTTATTTGTTTTAGAACCTAATTGAGATCTTTGGGTACATTAAATTCTAGGGCTTTTGATATTATTGGATTAAGAAGATCAATATTTTGGGTTTAATGGTGCAATTCGAGGTAAAGATTTACTGTTTTAGAATTTGAATTAGCATTGGATACATCTTATAAGTTGTAAGATTTAATTTTTAAAATCTGAATTCAAATATAATCGATCAATTATATTCACGTTGCCTTCTGTCGATGACTTTATTGTCGTTGATATCTTGAATCACTATTATACATGAAGGAATTGTTATTAATCTGTGTCCACAAGTGACTATTCTACTAATTGCCAAACTACTCATTGATGGATTCCAAGTCAAAGCAATCAGCTTTTCTCTTCTCTTATTTTATGTGTGGTTATGCCACGTTCTCGGAACAAACAAACTGTGTATTCTTGCGCGTCAATAGAGTTAGCAGCCCCACAATCTTAAAAACACGTTCTATAAACCGTCTATAGTAAGCTGCTAAGCCTATAAAACTGCGTATCTCTTTTACTGAACTAGGCGCTTGCCATTCAATTACTGCCTTAATCTTGGCTGGCTCCACCAAAATACCATCCTTAGACACTATATGCCCTAAGAACCCAACTTGTTATAGCCAGAACCCACACTTTGAGAATTTTGCTTATAACTTGTTATCCTCAGTCTTGCATCACTAATTCCAAATGCTTCATATGCTCATCCTCAGATTTTGAGTATATTAAATTATCATCAATAAACACTATAACAAACTGATTTAAGTAATCCTTAAATACCCTGTTCATTAGATCCATGAACGTTGTTGGGACGTTCGTCAAACCAAACAAGAAACTCATAATGTCCATAGCATGTCCTAGATGATGTTTTTGGAACATCTTCCTTCATCACTTTCAACTGATGATACCCAAATCTCAAATCATTTTTTGAAAAAAAAAACAAGCACCTTGAAGTTGGTCAAACAAATCATCAATGCGGGCAACGGGTACTTATTGCGGATGATAAACTTATTCAACTCTCTGTAATAATCTTATTCTACTCTCTGTAATCGATACAGAGTCTTAAAGTACCATCCTTTTTCTTCACAAAGAAGACTGGAGCACCCTACGGGGGCACACTGGGACGTATGAATCCCCAGTCGAGCAACTCATGTACCTGTTCCTTCAACTCTTTCATTTTCGCTAGAGCCATACAATACGAAGCTTTAGAATTAGGCTCCGCATCGGGAACAAGATATACATCACAAACTCTATCTCGCGATCAATCGGTTCCCCTGGTAACTCTTCAGCAAACACGTCCGGATACCGCTCTACCACATGGATAGATGACAACTCTGGACTATCTTGACATGTGTCGATGGCATGTGCAATATATCCCTAACAATCCTAACGTCATAACTATTGTGCTTTAATATCCGAGATAATTTACCCACTTGGTTTAGAACCGAGGTATGTAAACTCGAACTCACCCGGGATATAAAAACGAACTACTTTCCCATGACAATCCACTGATAATGGTTAGAGGATAACCAATCCATACCTACTATGATGTCAAAGTCTCGAATCACTAATGGGATGAGATCCACAGAAAGATTTCTACCCCCAACGTGAACTGTACAGGCATAAGGAGCTGTAGTAATAGTCAAAGACTCTCCCAATGGAGCGCCTATCTCAAGATCTGTCTCAAAGGACGGGTTTTCACCCTTAATCGCCATGCAAAAGCAAGGGAAACAAAGGAGTATGACGCTCCAGAATCAAACAATATATAGGCATCTAAAGAGTTCACTGGAAGTGTACCTGACACTACGTCGTTAGATGTTGCAACATCATTAGTAGACACGGAATAAAGACGGGCTGACATCTTGGGCTTCTGTCCCTACTAAGCCTGAGTCTGCTGAGTCAAACCCTACTGACCCTGTCCCCTTCACTATCAAGGGACACTGCTTGCTGCTGCACTAATTATTAGTGCAGAACAAAAAGTTGTATGGATTTTTCTAGCCACTGGACAGTCCCAAACCTGATGCTCCGTACTGCCACACCTGAAGCACCTGCCGGTAACTTTGTAGCACGGCTTACCACTATGAACTCTTCTGCATGTATCACAAGGGATGGATGGAAAGGCCAACTTGATCCGCTGACTACTACTCTGGGTAGGTCAAACTCCAAAATTGTGTGGAGGTTCAAATCGAGTACTCTAAATTGATCTGGCTCCTGCTCTTTGTGCCCCTCTAAAAGCCATGCTCTCTCTCAGTCGACTCGAAAAACTCTGCCCAGATCTATTCTTCAGAATTGAAGCATGCCTCAATCCTTGATTCTGTCCCATCCTCTATCCTTGAGCACCCTGTTGTGCTGACTATGCAAACGACTGGCGCCTGTCGGCTTCCATAAACCTGTTCTGGGTATACTCTTGCCTATCCCTCTTGTTACCACCATGCCGCTGTTCAAGCCTCCTCTTATGGTCGAATTTATATTGCTCCAAAGCACTTGCTAAATCAACACATTCCATATAACTCATTAACCGAGCAGAGATCATCCCGTCTCTCAGACCAGGCCTAAGCCCCCACTCAAACTTTCAACATCTATCAGCTTCCACTGGTAACGTCCTTCCCAAAAACCTAGCGAGACACAAAAACCTCATCTTAAATTCATCGGCCGATTCATAATTTGCTTGCATCATATTTGCAAATTCTCCTAACATCTGTTCACGTTAAGATGTTATTGAAGAACAATTCTCTAAATTTTTCCCAAGTCAACTCCTCCAATTGTTGATGAGTGAAACTCCTCTCTACCATTTTCCACCACTGATCCGCTTCACTTCTGAATTTATAGATAGCAAATTCAATTTTTTTGCCTCTCACTGCAATGAGTGACTTGAAAATTTTTCTCTATCTCGTTGATCCAGTTCTCTCTCCATAGTGTCCAACAACCCCTTAAAGTTGGTGGCATTTTGTTTATTAAATTCAGATAAAGTACTCTCATCTTGATGACAGGTTGAGGTGAAACGGGGTTCCACACCCCCTATTGTTGGCTGGTCATATTCACCACCAAAAAGGTCAAGAGTTGGTTCATAGTGTGCAAAACCTCAGTCAGTGGTTCGGGGTTCTGCTGTTGCCTTTCTCTTTAAGGTATCTCTCCTACCGGGACCTCATGGCCCTCCGGATGGTCTGCACTATCAATACTACATGTGCGAGCCATATTGTTACATGTAGCTTTTATCAAGATATACGAGCATGTATCTATGAAAACAACATAACTAAATATTACTATTTACATATATAAAAACAACATTCAGTTTTACATTTAGCTTCTAATTTTCCTATCGCCTGACTGGCACTAATTTTTAGGGACGTCAACTGATTAGCCAGATCATCTCTTTCCTTAGTCAACCGACAATGATTTCCTTCCAACGCTCTGCCCGAGTTGCACTAGTCATGTACCTTCGCCCCGATTTGACATCTACGACATAAAATTGCTCAGCTTCGACATCGTCCTCATCTTCCACAATGAGTCCTTTTATTATAATTTCTTTCGGGCCTTCTTTTATCTCTTCCATCTCCTCCGGATCTTCCTCAGGGTTCGGTTCATCAAACATCCTATCGTTATACCATCCATCAAGGTCACGGTCATAAAGTCCAGTCCATTTTCTTACAACCACAAAGTACATACATAGATGTGTCAAATGGGCCGGGCTTGGGCTGGCCCAGCCCAAGCCCATTGGGCCTCCAGAAAACCAGGCCAGAGCCGCTGTCAGCCGGGCCGAGCCAGAATGAGGGAAATCTGGGCCCAGTCCAAGCCCAGGCCCTAGGCCCAACATCTAAGGCCGGGCTTGGGCCTGGCCCAGGCCCAATTTTTTTTTTTGTTATTCAAAATACACCTTAGTTTTAAAAAAAATTTGAAAAGGCCATTTTTTTGGGCCAAAAGAGGGCCAGGCCCGGGCCTGTTTCTCAAAAAGTTAGGCCTGGCCCTGGCTCAAGCCCTAAGGGTTAGGGCCAGTCCAGGCCCAAAAAAGGGCAGGGCCGGGCTGGGCCAACCCGTGGGCCGCCCGCCCCATTTGACACCTCTATACATACATCAATTTACACATTCATCGTCTCAAATCCAAAAATTCTATAAAAAAAAAAATTCCTCAAACCTCCTATCAAACATCTTTGCATCCCTCTCACATCCTTCTAAAGTCTACACAATCATATCCCTAAGTTCTGATACCAACTATAATAGCCCAGAAATCAAGAGCTCCATCGCCCTGGACCCCCCGGAGCGTTAACCTATTGCATCACCACATATCATAATACATGTCATAATTTAAATCTTCTAAAGCAACATAACCCAAAGTTCTTTCACCAGCGTACAGTTCCAAAAAAGGAATTCCAACCTTAAGCTGTTAAAACTTAAATATAAATTCTTAACTAAACACACTATTGTACAGGCCCATGCAAGGGTCCTATTTACACAAAATAAGGTAACTATCTCAAATCTTACCCAAACCCTAACTCTTCCTCACGCGATCTATTGCTGGTGGCTATAGAACGGAACAAACAAGGGTGAGCTTTTGAGAGCACCAGTACGGTCGCTAAAGGGTAATCTCTACGGGAGTTACGATGATTCAAAGACAATCTGCTAAGGGATTACAAAACAATCACAACAATTTGATAAGAATAGGGAAAAGAGTTTCAATTCAATCCCTTTTCATAAGATATCCAATCAGTTGTTCTCAGTCATTCTTAGAACGATCAATTCAGATACAATGCAAATATTTTGAAGATACTGACCATGGGCAGATGCAATGCTATACAGACAGTGCTCAATATAATGCACACATGCATGATGTACGAATACTAGTCCACTTAGGTACTAGCCTGAATTCCACGCAGGATTCAAACTAGCCTTATAATGCTCGCCTCAGTATAGCCCCCATGTCAGTATATGGAAGACAAATATCATGGAATCAGTACACAATTCAATGCTCAAGATTTGAAACCAAATATCCTTAAAACAGTTATTTTACTATTTATTTTTTTGTTTCGTATCTTCTCTTAAGAAATTTCTCGTAGTGCCAAGTGTCAAAAATCTAAGTGGGTACTTATGTAACACCAAAATTAGTATTACACCAAACCATATTTTCCTTTAATAAGTAGTATAGATGACTAATATTTGCTTTAACATTTTCTCTTGCATTACAGAGGCATAATCAATAAGTCTGTCCAAGTGGAAATGATGGTGTTTTGTTGGGATTGAGCTGCTCAGTCAGATGATGTTTTCAAGTTGATTGCAGATGCTACTCTTTGGCCTTCTAAAATTATTGGCTTCGTTGAGAATCCATAATTGATTCTCCTATATTTCCTAATGGATTGTGCGTTGTACTCTGTGTATTATCCTTACTGGGTTATTTGCGCTCATTCCTTATCTGATGGGGGTGTAATTTCATGCTAGGGCTTGTTATCCCCTCCCTCCTAGGTTGGTGCCCTTGCTAGTTGTTGGTTTGGTGGTCAGTGGGACCGCTGTTGTGTGCGTTGTCCTTGTGTGTGGTGGCGTGGTGGGGGAAAATAGTTATGTTTGTTGTTGAGTGGGAAGTCAGGTAGGATGTTGCGTGCAAGCAGCGGTGGTGTTGTGGTGCGTGGTCGATGGGTGGCACTAGGTTTGTGCGGATATGATCGATTTGAAGGTGAAGCCTGGTGGCTACTTGCTCTGTGGTACGTTATTTTAGATGACACGGTTATATACACGTTAGTACCCTGAAAGTACCTCGAAATCTCACTTGAGGGTCCAAATGTTCAATTTTTACACAAAAGGGTCTGTAATTTTAATTTTGCAATAAGTAAGGACATCCGTCCAAATTCCTAACGATCTAGGCAAACCGTCAGTGACAATTTCGTCAACTCAACTTTGTTTTCTTAAAACCCTAGTTTAAAATCATCCCCAAAGCTTTCAACTACCCCACTGCCGTCAACCGACAATCACCCCTGGTGCCGTCTCATCACAGCACCACCGGAGCAAACGTCACCCACCAGTGCGAAGACTACAACTACTGCTACGCACATCCATCGCCGCTCACAAACCATCACCACTTCCACCATCTCTACACTCACAGAAGCTACACAGCCACCATAACACCGGCAAACCACCAAATCACCCCAGCACCGTTGGCCTCATCGCGGTATCACCGATGGCCAGATCATCCACCTAAAACCACCACCAGATCGACCTCACCACCGCACCACCAAATCACCACAGCCCGCCACCATCATAGCAACACCACCGGCACCCAGATCATTATCGTCGGAGGCCCGATCAATCACCAACACCATTGTCACCGGACTTCCACCACCAGTCACCCCACCGGTCACATCACTCGTCTAACCATCAATTACCAACATCCTCGGTGACGATCTCTCACAAAACAAGAACCAGTCGTCGCCAGCGCACCTAGCACCACTACCACCTGACATCACCACCATCGCAATCGATCGGATCTCCACCAGCTTAGACCCGTCACGGTCCAACTTCTTTCTTCACTTCCAGTCACTACTACGTGTGTTAAGGGGTGTGATAGTGAATGAGGTGAACATGTGTGTGACTGTGGTGGTGGGTGTGGGGCGGGGGGAGCTTGAAGGTAGGTGTTGGAGAAGATAAAAAGGAGAGGAAAATTTGATTTGACTCTTTTGCCCCTAACCGTTGAAAAGAAAAGTTATGAATTTAAAGGAAAAAGGCAGTTAGGTACGTATTAATGGCAAAATTAAAACCCCAGATCCTGGCTTGTAAAAATTGAAAATGTAGGTCCTAAAGTGAGATTTCAAGATACTTTCGAAATACTAACGTGTATTTAACTCTAGATGATAGCAACGATCGGATCATGAAAGGCATATCCAAGACAGTAGCAAAGTTTGGTTTAAGGGAATAAGATTTGTCGTGTGCTCTTTTATTTGTCTTTTTGTTCTTGTTCATGTCCAAGCATTTTGGACCTTAAACTTTGTTATTTATTTGTATTTTGTTTTTTAGGTTGGTTTTTTACGTTAGAACAAGATAATCTCATTGACCAGAGATGTTGGTCTCATATTTTTAATCTGATGGTGTATATATATATATATATATATATATATATATATATATATATATATATATATATATATATATATTACAGTTTTCAACAAAAAGAATTCGGTGTTAATTCATTGTTCTGAAATTGAGAATGTGAATCAGCTTCTATAGATTTCCAGCCTTCAAGAAAATAATGGTTTACTCGAGTAGTTGGAGTTTTTTCGTTAAATAATATTATTTTAAAACTTAATTACTAATTTACTCCATAAACTTATGTACTCGCATATCTCACTTTTGAATATCGCAATTTAAAACCACAACTTTAAAATAAAAATCACAATTTAAAACCACGACTTTAAGTGAAATGCAGTTTAAAACCACGTTTTCATTTCTTTCTTTCCTTTTCATTTTCTCCGTAATTTAAAATAGAAAACATATATATATACTAAAAACGTGGTTTTCAAACCGCAATTTTTACTTTAAAGTCGTGGTTTCAAACCGCGATTTTCAAATATGTAATATGCGAGAAAATGAGTTTCAAAATGAAGTAAATTAATAATTAAGTTTTAAAATAGTATTATTTAGGAAAAAAAAACTGAGTAGTTGCCAAGTACCTATATTTTGAAAAAGCTTTTCTGACGGTAAGGGAGCCAACGCGTACCTCTTCCTACTTGGGGGAGATTAACCCTGGACGGGATAGCCAGGCTTGGCAAAACTCAGACCAGGGTGATGCAAAGTAAGGACAATGGCCCAAATGCATTACTAACTAATATCTTACAGTAGCAACAATAATAGTAATCTCATTAAATCTTACAACTGCGAAACAAAACTTTAGAGTCCATCAGATTGGTCAAAACAGACATTATGCCAAGCCCACAGGCAACAATAGAGAAATGAAAAGAGAATACTCCCTACAACATTACAACAGCTTCATCCTAACCAGAAATGCTCTTCCAAATAATTCATTGCGAGTTTGCAGCATACACTTATATCGGAGCTGTCAATTCTCATGCAGAGCCTTCATCAAATAAAGTCGGCTGAAACTCTGTCCCGCCACACTGCACGCCACAGTCAAACCAAAAAAAAATTGACGGATGTGTAGATCGAGCAAGAAAAAAGCATTATATATATATATATATATATATATATATATATATATATATATATATATATATATCTAATAATGCCCCATTTATTTTGACGGAGACATCACAAAGCAAACAGCAATTTTGGCAAAAATTGATTATTAGCTAGTTGCTTTTAAACTTAAAGCATACCCGTTAATTTGGTTGCAGTAATTGGAAATTTGATTTGTTATGAGAAAGCTATCTAATCGTGATGGCTCAGGAAGTGGCTTGAAAATGGGGTTAGAAGGATCCTCCTCTGGCAAAGGTTCTTCTCCAGCAGCTTTGCGTGCCATGTTCTCCGTCCTAAGAACCAAAAAGAAAAAAGTCATGTCCCAACTCAATATATAGAACGCATGGACAGAAAAGGGTCAACACAGATGCATGTACTCTTGCTTGGCATATAGCCAAACAATCTTCAAATTTGTCAGAGGCAACCATACTTCGAGCTTGTAGAAGTCAGAATAAAGTAGTTTAGGATGTATTTGAAGTGGACCATGACATAGTCTCTATGTTAAGAATTTAGCATCTCAGTGCAATAAAAGAATTTGACAAGAATGACAAAGTTCTGTGTATGTGTGATGCAGCTAGTACCTAGGACGTCAATCCTATGAACATCTGAACAATAGAATGAAAAAGCTATTGCTTCAGCATCTCAGCAGTTTCACAAAAAGTTTATACTTGCTGGTACTAATGTTTACCCCTGAATATTAGTGTTCATACCCCCCCCCCCCCCCCCCCCAAAAAAAAAACCCTTCTTTTCTCCTTCAAATCTTCAGAAAGTCATTATGCCCTTTAACCTTTTGGAAATTACAGATTTTTGCATCAGAATTGGGCAAAGAAACTATCATTAATTCTAACAAATTGTCTACTGCTCATTATTGTGGCGCCAACCGAAGGCGTCAACGAAGGCTCTTTCGTAACTCGTCATTTGGTAACATATATGAGATGCCGGTTATGAGATGTATCAGTGCATGAATGCTACATGTTTTAAATTGTGTGAATCTAGGGGTTGTAGCGAATTAGGTAAGACTCGTCACGCCTGAAGGTAGAAGTTTCTTTTGGACAAACTCGAAGTTACTGAAATTAGTTATAGGCTCTACAAGTGGCCTTAACAGATTACTTGCAAAGCATCTCAAAATAAAGGTAACGATGTTGACAAAGAAAAATACATCAATACACACTCAATTAAAGCCCTCCTATTCCAGCAAGTCTTCAACCTACTCATCGATCAACAAAACTCCAGATTCTGGGCAAAGATCAGCTTTCCCAAATTGGGTCAAGAACTTAACACATTAATCAGTGCAAAGCAAAAATATGCGAATCCTGTCGGACTTGCCAACTAAGTTTTCATTGGAGTCTTGCCATTATTTTTATGGCTCCTTCTACAATAGAGAGGGCCAAAAGGTATGCTATATAAAACAGACATGAGATATCAGGGCCAGGTCAAGAACCCTTCTATTTTTTTTTATGTTTATTTTAGTTTTTATTTGTGTGTTTCATCCTTAAAACATGAAGCGCATTTGCTTTGGCGCACTCTCTTGGAAAAGTGTTCAGAGGAATCTATTGATGGTATGAGTACGTCAAGTGTTTTCAGATATGGTTTTCTCCTATACACTTTAAGCCAACTATATTATAGGGTTTTGTAAAAAATAACTATATTCGGAGGCTCATTACTTCAACTAGTCCCCATGTCAGGTAAAACCCCTTGAAGTAATTTAGAAATCCGGCGCTTCGATAAATTAAAGGATCCCGAATGGACTGATTTTGACTATCGATTTATTAGTAAAAAAACCCTCTCCTCCCCGTTATATCCATTGAGCCCGCCCGGAATAAGCCCCAAAGATGCAGTCATCGATTCTCCCGAGAGGGTCGCGATCCCGCGAGGGTGAGCTAACTCCAAAAACGAAACAAACTTTCCTGTTCTCCCTCTTCCCGACAGAAAAGACACATTTGCCCCTACAGTTGCAAGTCATATCATGTCTGACTTTCAGCAACAGTTCGTTTTCATCATTGGTTTTTTTTTTTGGGGGGGGTGGAATAGAGACGACAGTGACCAATCACGCAGTGCATCAGCCCCCAATTCACTTAACAATAAATCAGGTGGAACCTAGCGCCGAGCTTCCCTCTTAAGAAGTGAAAAACATTTTCCAGAAGAAACTTCACAAGCTGCCACTGGGAGATTTACATTTCTCCACCGTCCCGTCATCAGCGCTGTCGTGTTATATTACCGTAGCAGTGGTTGATTGCGAGAAAGATGAAGGACAGGAAAAATCATTGGCTTTCCCATTTTAGGAGAAGTACAAACACCTGAAAACATGTATGAGGGGTTTTCATATGCAAAGTATCTTCACAACTTTTTCCCTGAATAAAGTTTCCAAAACAAAAGCTTATTTCTATTTTGTTTTATAACTGTTCTGTGAGAAGGGTTACCAATTGGCCCCTCATGTCTTACCATATATTCACCCCTCAACTTTTAGGATCTCACAGAACATAAGAAGAAATGTGAAAATAGTGAACATCCTGTAAGTTCGTGTACATGGGTAATACAAATATCAAAGATAACAAGCAACACACACCAAAAGTAGCCATGAACAGCTCATGTACATTAAAAAATATTATGTGAGCAAGTTACCTTCTCTTCTGAAGCCATGCTTGCTGCTGAGCTTGTTGACGAGACAGGTTTCGGTAGTAGAACTGGAACTGAGAACAAAAAACTAGTCCTGACATGCAAAGGGCCCGTCATACTGGTAAAACAAGATGAAAAGATTACACTAACCTTCTGCTGTTCCATTGATAGATCATCCATGCAATCAATCAAGAATTCCACGTTCCTCTCCATAAACAAATTAGTAGATAATTGTAACCTATCATAATCACACTAGCATACAGAAAAAACCGCAGTTGTCATAATAGAATATAAACTTCAATAGAAGCTCTCCCATAAAAAATCAGAAATAACCTGATTGACAGGTGAATCAGATTCCAATTCGGTCATGAAAGCACTGACAAGAGCAGAATTTGAAACCTTTATCTGCAAGAATACGAAAATCAAAGGGATAAAATCGGTACAACGATGAAAGTGAACACCGTCAGTCTCTCTCTCTCTCCAATGAACTTCATACACAAAATGCTCGAAATCATAGTTTTTTCAGAACGAATGCGTAAAACATAAATCTCAAATTTGAATTCATCATAACCCAAATATAATTGCCAGTACGAGCTGATTATTACTCAGGCAGGTAGAAACGGGGAGTCTTGCATTAACAAAACATAGAAGTAGTAAAGCATACGCATACCGGTATCTCCTCAAAGATATCCACCCAAGAAAGATTTCTTTCTCGCAACCTACAATGCAAAGCAAAATACAGGAACATTAATACAGTATGTTTAAATAATTGAATGGAAAAAGAATTAATGTGAAGTTTCCCCAAAAAGCATGTAAAAAAACCCCAAGAGAGGAAAAGGAAAACATACTTCTCTCCAGTAAAGTTATTGTTGCGGTACAGATCCATGAAAGAATCCGAAAGCTTCAAAGCCTTTAATGCTAAAACACCTTGATTGGACTTTGAAGGATCATATATAATGCATACACACCGTCTTATATTCTCCTACAGTCATAGAAGTTGCAAAATAAACAAAAACGTTTATAGAAACCATGTAGGAATTGAACAGAGTTATTCTGGGTACATAAGCACAAACGTATATTCTTTCTACATAATCATGGAACAAACAAGATCACCATCATAAAAATTAACCAAAACTCAACAGTTAATTTCTACGAGGCACAAACCCCTCAAATTGGCAATTGTCGTTCTCACTGCTACTAGATTCCTTTCATGCTTTTTACTGCTTCCTCTCCTTATATAAAATTTACCTCCCTCCCTCTCCTCCTCTATCTTGCTCTCTTTCCCCCTCTCTTGGCTCCCTTCTTCTGCTTGGCTCACATATTTCACAATGGATGGACTTTAGGTTAAAGAAATTTCGAGATTTAAATCAAAAGGTGGTAATTCGTGGTCCGAGCACAAACTCTACATCAGAGCGAGGCGGCCCTCCTAAGCAAGTCCTTATAGTTAGTGTTCCGGCAGCGGGTAGCTATTTATTACCTATAATTGTTGGTAATAAGACAGTATTAGCTACTTTGAATAGTAAGGTGGACTTACCTTATCTCTTTTATGAGCAATGTGAAAACTCTACTTTAACTTCTCCTCAACCATTTAATTCCCAATATGGAGCCATCACTATTCGCCGCTCTGTCCATATGCAGACAAGAAGGGCTTGATTAGGGAGTTTAAGAGTAAGAATTATCCTCGGTAATGGTTGAATGAAAAATGCAGTTTTCATTGTTGGGCTTATGATGTAGAAGTGGTAGCAACCGGGTGGACTGGTAGTGGTGGTAGTCCAAGAAAACCAGAATATATACACACTCATATATCTCTCTCTGTGTGTATATATATACATACATACATACATATATATATATATATATATATATATGTATATCTGTGTGTGGAGAAGAGAGGGCGGGGGGGGGGGGGGGAAAGAGTGATTGGACCGAAGAAAACGGCATCCAAGGTTGCGTATTCCGCAGATTATTTATCAGTGCGATAGCGCAGGCCCACCTTACCCTACATACATACATACATAACCAATCATATGTAGATATATTAATATATACATATCTCTCTCTATATATATATATATTAATATATAAACATATATGGTTAAATACATTTATAAATATATGTACACACACACACACACATTGAGCCAATCCCCAGCCAAGGTTGGGATGACTCCTATTTTCCCAAACCATCTGAAACGGTCTATGACGGCCACATGGACAGTCCTAGATTACTTATTAAAAAAATCAAAAAGCAATGCGCCAGATAGTCTGCGGCACTATGTATATTGCGCATATAGCCCTCTGTGTTCATTTTTATTCTCTCCTGTAACCAACTGGCAAACCACCACACTGCCGCACCATATCCTCCACCGAAAACCACCACATCCGACCTCCACCAATTACCACATCCAACATCCACCAATTACCACATCCAACCTGTGAAGGGGAGTCGATGCCACCACCACGAGGCCAGAACCACCACAATAGCCAGAGGAACCGCCACCAGCATCACCATCGTCAAGCCAACCGTCGTCACCACCACCCATTACATGTCATGAATCTATTTGAGATCCAAGCATCTTTGATTGTTGAATCGTGGGGCTATATTTAACATGACATGGGAGACTAATGGTCTCTTTGCTGATCAAGTATCCCACCAATTTTACGGCTTCAATGGTGGACCACACAAGTGCTTGATATGGGTTTTTGTTGTCCTTTGATCTTTAACTGGTAAAAAGGATTTACCTGACTTATGAGCGTCTACAAATCACTCGTCCAACCAGTTCAGAATTTTCAACAATAATAGTGCAAGTGGATTTGGCTTCAGAATTTCAACATTAGTTACTGCAAGTGGATTTGGCTTGAAGTGGCCAAAACAATAGGTTATATTTCGTCAAAAAAAGAGAGAAAAACTCCTAGGCAGCATCACTTGTGGCATGGTTGGAGATGACAAGGGGGTGGTAGTGGTGGACTGGCAGGGATTTATGAACGATAGCCAATGGGTTATTTTGTCTTTTTTTTCAGAAATTGTTACATCATTCAGTTAAGCGGAATTATTACCTACAACCCTATACCCAATATATTACAGCCCATAAATTTTTGCAATTCTGGAAACTTGAGTAAAAGACCAACAAATGAGAGAATTTATACAAAACAAATTAGAACATAAGAAACCTGCAGTACTCTCTTTGATTTTTTTGGGTACAGTATGCGAGATAATTCCGTACGAGACACATGTCTTGAAAAACTGGGGTTTAGGGGCATATTGGTCATTGTGACAAGTGCGCCACAGATTATTTGATGCACTATGTTTTTCATTTGAAAAAAAACATCTTGGACAATTCATATGACCAAGGTGGACAGTCCAAGATGGATTGGAAAATAGGGAGTCATCCCAATGCTGGGTGGGGATGGGGTCCCATAAAAATACCAATATAGATGATGGAGCTCGAGTAGAAAGTATTGATTTATTTCTCTTGGGGCAAGCACCTAGGGCTAATGCCAATCAACAAATAGGAATAACTTTGTAAGGATATCTTTCACAAAGAAATTAAAAGAATCCAATTCAAGCAAGTTTTCTACTTAAAAAAAAATTGTTTGAATTGTTTAAACTATTTCGATCCAAAGTGTATCACGCAGGATTCAACCCCTTGTATGATTCTTTAATACAAAGAATATATATATAAATAAATGTATATCTATATGTAAATACACACACATATATGCGCAATCACTATTTAACAGTACCCTGTGCCCCGTGCTACTTAGAGTTAATCTAGAAGGGATCATAGTTACGAGTGATTGAAGGCTATGTTACATGGATGGCACGACCCGAATCAGACACGAGTATGGGATTCGTGTCGGACTCGTCATCTGTCAGAAAGACACACCACGTTATTTGTTCAGACTATAAAGCGATCACGGGGTCTGAGGGAGGTGGAGATGGACGAAGGAAGATCTTCTTAAGCTTTTGAAAACTGGGAAGCAGAAGGAAGAGAGAGAGAGAGAGGAGGAGAGAGAAGGCTAGTACCTGAGTCCCGAAGACTTTGACATACATCATGTGGGTCTCTCTTTCTGTTTCTAACTGGGACAGAGCGCGTGCGTTTTGATGGGAACCACACGCTGTTTAATTTTCTTTTCTTACTACACTTTACTTTTTTGGCACTGCCAAATAGGTAGAAAACGCATATAATTCAAATAAATTCCCAAAAAGAGAGATTGTAAACTTTTAGGAGAACCTATACATACCCTCAGAATTATGGTACCTATACTCACTCTTATATAAAGTATAATGGGTTGTTAAACTGTTTTAGCCACGTCCCAGTGTCAGTGTCTACACTCAGATCCATGGCTCATCTCCTTGATTTTCCAAAGTGAATCCGACACTCAGACACATCCAATCCGGACACCGACACCGACATCCATGTAGCATAGATTGAAGGTGTACGCAAACCATTTTGAGTATATCATATCACAACTAATATAAGACGTGTTTATTTACCTGGTAATTCATAAAGGTCTCGATTAATTCCACTGTCTGAAAAGAACCTAGCAGAGTTGATTGATACCTGGAAGATGTTCATACAAAACATCCATCATAACCCGAAAAAAGAGTGATAAAAAAACTCATGTTACAAACCAACATAAATCTTCATAAAAAAACTAAATATACATGCTAACATCATCAAACAGTATGGTCTTGGGAGCACGAGGTTTTAGCTCTCCGCGGTCTGGCTAGTGATGTGCCTATGGCATGGAACAATGGAAAAGTAATAATAAAGAGACTTGTTTCAGCCTCACAAGGGATACACCATACCTGAAGTCCAAGCACAGAGCCTCTTTAACAATTAAACTCTACTTGGTTATGTGGATAATATCAACTTATAAAGTAAAAGAACGCCAACATGACCAAAATAGTATCAAAATTGTCTCACAAAAATGACTTAGGCACCTAATAAATCTCCGACAACATTATAATTGTATCCCAATCTCCCAAAGTTTCTACTACGGTATACCACGTCATTCTCGGCAAAAGAAATAAGAAAGGGAGCATAGCAATGTCTGGGGAGGGTGGGTGTATGCATCCTTGCCCCCACTACTATGGAGAGATTGAGATTGTTCGCATATTTAGTTGTGAAAACCATGAAAGGACTGAAACCCACACCCAGATGGTTATTGATGAAACTCAGCCCTTGCACTGCTCTGAAAACAGAACTCCTAAGTTTAGGGGGAAAAGTGGGAACGTGTTGTCAACTCCAATCAAACAAGGCAAGGACAATAATATATCAATGTGCTCCTGTTGTTGCATTTTGGAGTAGCCATTTTGTGCTATAGGGAAACGAGTGCTGAAGTTCGTGCAGCCCAAATAGTCATTCTTAAAAAGCAAGCACCACCAAAAAGCCTAAAACGAATTATAATTTGTAAACACCCCTACTTTCCAGTTATTGACTTCATCATAAACTCTTTATTAGCAACAGGCGCAATTAGACGGCAATAGGTTCGCCTGGTCGTATAGAAAGGCCATCCCTAAGACATTAGAATATAGCAGATCTCAACAAGGACTACTTCTTGGACACAACAACAGAATTAATCTCAATAAACATAATGCCATATTTGCCCAAGTAAGAAGAAAGTAGTAAATTAAATAAAAACTGTAGAAGGTGCAAGCAGATTGTAACCTTCCAAAGATTAACCTTTCATTTACTTGATTATGATCCAGTTGCATCTTTTCAACGCATATTACCTCCATACGCAATGAGACGGCATAAACATGGTATTTGTTGACTTTGCAACAGTGCCGCTCATTCCAGCAAGCAACAAACTAGAATATACAAGCATGGCCTTCATCATGATGAAATCACTGTTTGCTTTAACGAGCACCGTTGCAAGGCTCAAGAGCAAGATTCAAAACTTTAATCACTAAAGATTTCGTTATGCAAAATTAGATAGGGACTTAAACACATCTGAGATTGAAACAATTCTTCAAGGCAGAGAAGAAGGAACTCAAGCCAACTGAAGGCGATAGAAGACAAAGATTATAATTTGAAAAGCAAGACCCACTGTATCCCAGAAGAAAAACAGGATGCAGGGCAGCCCCTGGTATTATATATGGAAACACGGAAAATTAGGATAGCAGGAGTGGGTGTGTTTCAAGAACAAAACATTTTAAAATAAGTCCAGATGCATGAATTTTTACATGTATGGGAAATACAAAAAGACGAACTTACCACCCAACAGTGTTATTGTCAACATTAACCTCTCTCAAGCATCTCATCATCTCAAGCTGATAGTTAGCACCTTCTGCTTCAATCTCTTCATCCTCCTCCCGTATCTGTCATAATGATTACAACCAGAAGCAAATTTGCTACCTGAATCCAAATCAGCAGTTGCAATAAAGTGCAAAAAGTGAACGTCTGGCTGCAGTATCACACACCGGGAAAGGAAAACAGTTGGTTACTTCAAGAACACTGCCAACATCTAACCCGAGAAGTTGGCCCGTAACCAGAGCAGGCGAAAACTCCTTGCAGTGCTTGATAATTTTAAGCATTGCCTGTATCAAGAGAAGTTCCAAGTTACACTGTTTAGAATTCAATAATAACCCCTCCACTTCCTTGGATTCTCTACTTTGACCTTTTGCAAACTCCTAGGGTAAATTTTGGTACATGTAAACATTGCATATAACTCAAATAGCAATCAGAGACTAAGTACGTCTGATTGGGCAAGTCAAGCTAGGGTAAATACAATGGGTGACTAGCCCTAAAACAAAAACAAATTACTGAGAGATAGGGAAATACCAGTCCCTCGATCTGAACAACTCGGAGAGGGGGAGTAACCTCTTCCGTAGTCGCCGCTTGTAAGAAGGAACGAGCTGTTGCTGCAACCATAGTTATGTAAACAACCATAATTATGTAAGCACAGAAAACAGCATATAAATCTATTAAATACTGTACCATTGCGTTTATGGAGCTGGTAACATAATTTGCGCAGATATATGCAAGTATATACACAGGGAGAGAGAACGTACCGTTGGCTGCCATCAAGCTGAGATGACGATGATGATGGATTTGCCGGAGATGCAGCGCTGGCAATGTGCAAAACCCTAAAACTGAGACGAGTTTTTGGGTGCTGACTGCGGAGTTTAGCCGTCGGGGCTTGGGGCACTTTGAGGTTATTTTGAGCCCAGATGGTCCGTATTTTTAATTCTATATATATATATATATATATATATATATATATATATATATATATATACCCCACTATTGAAAATCCTTCCAAACTCCTCAAATTAAAGCGAATTTTTGTTTTCATGATTTTGCAAATCATTATTTGTTGCTAAAACATTTATGTTTTGTCACTAAAATTAGCGACAAAATCATGTTACTGAAGAGGTTGCTCGGTTTTGTCAGACAACACACAAATTTTGTTGAAACACAAATGTCTAATATGAGCTACAAGGAGGTCGTTGGTAACTGTTACGTTCCTCAATTCATGATCTTGTTTTCAAAAAAGAATGAGAATCGCAAAAAAAATGTGTTTGATAGTTTTTATAGTCTAAGATCTATCTAGGTATTCCAAACCGCGTTAAAAAAAATCTTAGACCCAGGAAAAGTCTAACATTAGGAGTCACCATCTTATTTTATTAGACAAAAGGAAAATTAAAAAAAAAACTCAAGAATGATTCTAAAAATGTCCAAAGGACTACTAATCTATTGAAAACACGTAAATCAGTTTTGGGGAGTAGGTTATACGACGACCGGAAGGTGTGAGGCATCCGTTATACCTTTTTGGTCTCTACTTTATTTTGAAATTTGATCTTTTAACATAACTATATGCAAGTATAATAAACAAACTCTAGTTCTAAATTATTGGTTTGGATTTGGTAACTTTGTATCAAATGGCCTACGTATCTGATCAGACAAATCAGAATTATACCATTTTAGTTCGATTCGGCCCCTACGAGAGGCGACCAACACTTCTGTCTTAGATTCAACCCAAAAAAAAAAGACTATTTTTGAGTAATTTTTACAAAATGAATATGTGATCATGGGAAGGAAATTACTCTAGACCATCATCTTATAGTAGCCTAAAAATAATAATAAATGTACCTCGTGAGTTCGCTTGCCAAGAAAACTCGGGGACGCTTTATGAAGGATCCACGATTCAAGTGATTCGAGAATGTATAGAAATGAATATGAAGTGTCAGTTTCTCTTCAGAGATGATCTACCACTTCTATAAGGGTCCGATTGGCAAACAGAATTGGAATTGAGAATTGCAATTCAAACTTCCTCGCATTGCCAGTCAGTACGTCATAAGCTTTGAGCAACTCAAGCTTATCCAAATCTGGCACCTCTGATAACTTCTCATAAATGAAACCCGCACTTGTAATTGTAACTTCTGATGCACATACCTTGTCGATGGCACTAGCCATTGAAGTAACAGATGTAGCAAGTGCATCACTAGTCTAACTTCTCTTTCTTGATGGTTGTAACTTAGTTATAGAGGTTGCCTTTTGACGATTCGTCTTATCAAAATCTTCACTAGCCTTTTCTACATTGGAATTAGATGCCAGCTCATTGCAACCTTCAACAACAGTATCAGCTCCTTCCCCTGTTGCTCGATCTTTGTCCACATATAGTTGATAAATCTTCTCAGTTCTCAGTGACCTTTCTTCTATATGTCTTTGCATCGAAATGATCCTACAAAAAGTAAATATAGAACTATATAAGTAATGTTCCAATTGTTTAAAAAATAAGAAAGATTAATATGCTTTTTACCTGGACATACGCGTTCCAAACAACTTCATTATAAACGCTAATTGTATTGGACTAACAATCTCACGAATTTGGGTCAATAACTTAGACACTACCTGATAATGCTTGTCCCTTGTTTTCAGATGACCAACAATATTCTCTTTTGTAACTTTCACGTTACATTGATCACTTATCGCATCAATCATAGCATTGTAAGCACTTGGTTTCCATCCATTAGGAACTTTGTTCCCAATATTAAGTTGGTCAAGCAAGACAGCATTAAGAACCCGGTCCATTTCCACAGTCCATCTAAGGTATGATCTGGTCTTCGAATCACCAACATTCTTTCTTTTAGTAGAAAGACTAACTTGCGAGGCATGTCTATCGGTACTCATCTATTTACAAACACAAAAAGCAATAATAAGAAGAACGACTTCAATTGGAACACTAAAACGTAAAACATGAATAGAACAATAAAACGTAAAATAGACATATGGCCTTCATTTATGAGGACCAAAACGAGAAAAGGCTATTGGCAGTTGTAGCCAAATTTGACTTCAAAGTCCCTATAATGCCATCTGACCGAATATGAAATATTTATTGTACCTCAAATACTCGTCTGAACTACAAATAATAAGTATGAAAGTCAGATGAAGGTAAGCTATATCACAGATAAGTCGCACTCCAACGATGGGACATAGACAATAACAAGTCAGAGAGGCACTTACCAATCTAGAAGGTAGAATGAAAGTTGTTAGTTTATGATATGCTGCATGGATGCAACTAGACTTTCCATCATATGTAAGTTGCAAAATTAGCATGAACATTACATTTTCTTTTGACCCCATTGTATCTAAAATCCAGAAGGTTTGTTGGCATCCATGAGTCTTTTTAAAACTAGTTTTGAAGGTTGAGTAATGAAAATGAGAAACAACAAGCGAGCAATGTTTACATTCAACAGAACCATTTCAACACAAAGTTTGCAAAAAAAATAGAAAAAAGGAAGAAGAACAGTTCCCCAATGCGATCTTCTCCTAGAAACTAATGCATGAGCCACGAGAATCTCCCCATGTCGAAGCCAAACCTTATCAGATCATTACTTGGTGGATTTCAGATCCTCTGCAGCTCAGGGGCACTTGCAGAGGTGGTGTTTGCCTCTAGGACTCTTCTCACCGCCCATTGGTTGCTAATACTGCCGTGATTCTACCTTTTCTACGACAACTACATTATTTTATCGATGAACTTGGCCAATGCAGTTCCTTTGGAAACTGTAGAGGATTCCCTTACTAATTAGCGACAGATGAGCTAAACAAGAAGTACAAAATTCATTGTATATTCCCTATACCTGGGAGCTAGAGACTGAAACTGGGCAGTGTGCCAGTGTTCAATCTAGCTTAAATAGTAGTACAACTACTTAGCTCATGAAACCCTGAACCAAGAGCCAGAGCTGGATTGAACATGTAGTGACTAGTTCATATGTCATCATTCAAGTTTCTCATGTCTTAGTTAAAACAAACAGAAGTAGTGCCACAGGCAATGCATTCTGAAATGAATGTAACCTACTCCTAAGCAATTCAGACCCCAAAAGAGAAAGGTTTAACTGTATTGAAGAAACTTGAAGTACCACCTTACAAGTTACACCAATTTACACTAGCAAGAAAAAAGGTCAACTACAGTATGACCTTTTATACCAACTGCCTGATCACTTCAATAGTGATCGAAATTTATATTTCTGAAGCCCATATATAAAGATCTCAAGCTGATGTTGATCCCAAATCAGCCAAGAACCTGTAACATACTAAATATGTACTACCCACGTTGTATATTCTCCTCATTCCCACGGTTCGGAAGAGAAAATTGAAAGTGATGTATTACTTTCAACAAAAGCACAACTTTGTAATTTTCACCCAACCAAAAAAGGTATAAGCAGACACTTGAGAACTACTTAACTCTTACCATGACCTGAAGAACTTGATTATATTTCCATAAACATCTTGGTTTGCATTTACACTTAGAAGAAATCTATGTGCCAGTAGTTCTCGAGATACAACGAACATGGTTTGGACTCCTATTTGTTTAGAGTATTCAGCAGGTCCATCACGTCTGCAACACTATTGCAGCACTATCCACCTAATGTGATGGTGCACATCAAAATAACCAGCCTTCTCCTTGTGCTAACTTTCTCCCAAGTAATCGAGTCTATAGAGGGAACGCATTTGAATTTAGAGAAAAAAGAAGATATCCCTAAACTCCTGACTCCTACGAAGCCCTATGAAAAAGAAACCAAATCGATGGCTGACAATAGAAAAACACGAACATCATATGCCAATGAAGCTTTACTTAAGGCACCAATGACCCCAGGTGCACCAATGCCGCCTAGAAATAGTAACAATGATGATTGATTGTTGAGTGATTAGAAACTTGTCTCTTGCTGGAACCACCAAATCGATCTACGTGGTCGACAGACAAAAACTTGCATCTGGATATCGGAGCTATCAAATCAATTTGAATGGTCGTATAAATGTGCAGAAAGAATAACTTTGTCTGTTGCCGGAACCCCCAAATCGATTTGGATGGTCATCTAAATGTATGAAAAAGGAATCTTACATGTTATCGGAGCCACCAAATTGATTTAGATGGTCAATAGAAAATAGGGAGGTATTGGTAGATGTCAGAGCCACTAAATCGATTGAAGTGGTCGTCTAGAAATACAAAGAACAACTTTGGCCGTTACTGGAGCCACCAAATTGATTTGGATGGTTGACGGTCAAAGTGATGATCAGACTGAATTTTAAAGCCATGGCGTGCTCAAGAGGCTGATGTTTTGATAAAAACATGACTCATATTTACGAGCCAGAACCGAAGACGCCATCGAGCGAATGGTCGCTTGGATACGAGGATGAGAGTTATCGAAAAGTATCACTCGATAGAGGAACCAACAATGTCTAAGGACAGCTGGTCGTTTAGTGTAGAATACATCAATTCACTTCAAATTAAAATGTAGTGAGCTTACAGGTATGAGCATAGTCAGGAGTGAGCCGGCTTCACAGCTCGATTAGAGCAGTGTCACATAATTGAATATTACATTCACATGAGCGTTGGGTTCACCAACATGATGTGCAAGCATACATGCACGAAGGATAAATATTTGAACATTCACTCATGCTAACATGAAGTCAAAGGAATTTCCAATGCATGATTCTTTTTGTTATCATTTTTTTTAAAGGTGACCTAAAACTAGCCAATTGATCACAGAGCTGGAAGGACAAAATTGACATGTTGAAAACCTGCCAGTTAATCAGAGAGCTGAGAGTGCCAACAATAAAATTTTGAAAACCAGTCGGTTAGTCAGTGAGTTTGACAATTTAAAGGATAAAACATGTCGTTTATCCATTCAAATCTATGCGTGTTTTAGGATTTTTCACAGACTTCAAAGTAAATCTACTCACTTTCTTTCTCAAATTCGGCCCTTAGTTCCTTTCTAATCCCTCTCCAAATATACTTCTTCTCTATATATTATTGATATCTCTCATTCTTCTTCCTCAATTTCACACACAAACTATAGAATTTTAGCAGACAAAAAGGGGACACGAAGCCAGGCAACAAAATGGGTGTGATTTGC
This sequence comes from Escallonia herrerae, assembly GCA_033070095.1. Taxonomy (NCBI): domain Eukaryota; kingdom Viridiplantae; phylum Streptophyta; class Magnoliopsida; order Escalloniales; family Escalloniaceae; genus Escallonia; species Escallonia herrerae. The sequence continues at coordinate 11,422 of JAVXUP010003513.1, read as the reverse complement.
ACATTAGGCCGACGAGTCTTACAGACGATCATTCGATCCTTACATCGAATCAAGATGCGCATCTTAGCCATCATTTTTTCATGGACGAGGTATGTATTTCATTTTTCGTCTCTAGATGCCACACACTCATTCACACACTATTCTTTCCGATGTATTCCCAATCAAAGTAAGGCCTACATGATCTTTTTCATCCTATTTTCATCCATCCCATGTACAAACCAGATAGTCCTTCAATTTTTCCCTATTTCTTCCTTAATTTTTGTAGCCCCTCTCCTCAAACTTTCGTTGTAGGGGTTCTCAAAATATGGTAAAAGAATGGCGGGGGAAAGTACCTGATTTATTTGAGAATCGAATAGCCGAGATCAGCTTCAATTTGTTCTTGTTGCTTTTACCCAGAGTAAAAAAACATTTGTTGAGCTTGACGGAACGTTGATCGGATTCAAGCAACACGTTCTCTCTACCGTTCAGGGAGGCTACGCTTATCCCGTATGATTTCACGAATATCAGGAATATTAACGTGTGAGGGAGGACTACTCCATGGGCCAATAATCTCGACAAGGACTGCGATCTTGTGGTCCGGTTGCTTGGTTTCAAGCCGTCTTACAAGAAGGTTGATTCTATTTTGCTTGCTACCCTCAAGTCTTATTATGAGGGCACAACATTGGAGGATGCCGAAGTGGCATTGATAAATCAATATGTCCAAGGGTTTTTGTTGTACGTCCTGAGGGAGAGTTTGTTTAGCAATGGGAATGATTCGATGCGGCTCTGGTGCTTGAGAGCTTTAGAGGAGATAGGGAAATCGAGGAGTACGATTGAGGTACTTTGGCCATTATCCCAGGGACAGTGCTCGAGCTTCATGAGATACTGCGATGTTTGGGAGGTAAGTCTCCGTTGTTGAACTTTCTTCAATTTTTCTCATGCACTCGATAAATATATAGCTCACAATTTATCTTTGATTACAAATTTGAGCTTTTGAGGGTTTGGGGTCGCGCTCACCATCATTAGGATAGGGGCAGACGGATAAGATGAGACTGCCGATGCACCGGTGTAAATTTTGTGATGAGACAGTTTGGGCTTTGGTAGGGGCATACATCTCTCCTTGATCTTTTCTCTGATGTTTATTTTGCCGACACACACACCAGTTCTTCTTTTCAAAGATCCCTATCCAAGTGGTAGAGGAAGGAGCTATATCAGATGACTGGAGCTCAACTGGCGTTAAGTTTCATTGGGAGGGTACTCCCAGGAGGAGTTCCACCTGGGTAAGAGTGTGCTTTCTAGCATCATTCAGAGGTCAAGCCCTGGATCTTAGCTGCTCCACCCATGGAGATGTATTAGACGGGGACGCTGGGCCAGGAAGAGATAAGGTATTACACGGAGGATTGCATTGTTGTCCCTGAGGTGGCCAAATGACCCTCGCACCTAAAAGGCATTCTTTCGAGAGGATCTAGCCCCTCTTTAACAGTGCAGTAAGCAAAAAAGATCCAGCGGGCCCGGGCAGCTAGGGTTAGAAAAGGGAAAGGCAAGAAAGCCGCAAAGGGGATCCTGTTCCCTTCTTGGTTGGTGCCGATGTTCTTGAGGGGTAAAAGTCACAAGACGGAGCAGATCCCTTGGCTGAAGAGGGAAGAAGATTTGCTAGGGCTAAAGGACTTAGCCGGTCTAAAGACAATAAACTCGGTTCTTTACATTTATCACACATGCAATTTGGTTTCCTTTCTTCTGACTCTAACCCTACGATCTCCCTTTGTGAGTTCCAAGCGAGCTACTGAGGGATGCATACCGGATGATTCACAGTCTGAAGGATATGGTGTGCACTCTTCGAGACTTGGTAGAGGATTATGGGCCACCGAGGAGACGACAGAAGTGCCTACACCTACCTCCTCGATGCTACCATCGAGAGGTGGATCAAGCACCGGATAGTGCATGAGCTCCATAGAACATGGTGCTACTACTCTTCAGACCCTTTCAAAGGGAACTCTGGCACCGCAAATGGGAGGCTGGAAGAAGACGAGGGTGACGAGCTCCGTCCTCTTCAGGCCTGTTCATAAACTGGAGTCGGCACAGCCAAAGGAAAAGGAAGTCGCGAGAGCGAGTAAGGAGACAACCCCGCCCCCTCGCAATTGAAGAAGTTTCCCCTTCGCCAATTGACTCACGTTGTAACTTTTTTGTACAAGACCTACAGGAAGCTTAGTGGGAAGACCGAGCCCTTCATGTCGGAATCATCCCCTAATCAAGAGGTAAAGACTACGGAGAAGAGCCGGGATGAAAAGGCCTTAAAATCAGGCGATGAGGAAGAGCCCAGCCCGAAGAAACCCCACAGCAGTGATTCAGAAGTTTGACTCTATTATATTCTAGCCTAAGGTTAGTATCTAAGAGTTCATTAGGGACTCTTTGAACAATTTTTATATGTTATGAAATGTTATATTTTTCTAGTAAAGATTGCTTTTTTTTTTTTGAAGTGAAATTTTCTTATGTAAAATGCTCTATATTAATGTATATCCACACACACTTGCACAAAGAGAAAAAAGTATGGGAAGCAAACTAGATTTGGATTGTTTTGAGAACAAGTACAGGGATTGGCCTTTAAATAGACAATCTCAGTCAAAATTCATTTAACACTGACTAACGGCCGGTTAGTGAAAATGAGAATACTAAAACTTTTTTATTTTGGGCATAAGACCGGTTGGTTGGTCGGAAGGAATTTTTCTATTTCTTAGTAAGACCGGAAGGTTGGTCAAGGAGATTGATCTTTATAAATAGATATAACAGAGGGAAAACCGGCTAATTTATTCAATAAGCTTTTAAAATTTAAAATCTTCATACAACTTAGGGTGATCTCCCTATATATAATTAAGATAAAGTGGAAAACGACTCTCATTCTCAAAGATAAACCCCAATGGCTACTGAAGATAATACAATAATTTTTAAGAATCAATTCTCATCATTCGCCAACTCTTTCAATAAGGTAGAACTCATTCACTTAGATGGACGTTTTCGTCTGAAGGTGGTCATGAGTCTGCGTACGATTGTCATCCATGAAGAGATTCTCCAGGCCACTTGTAACGGCCCAGAAATCTGAAGCTCTAACCCTCCGAACCCCGGGAGTGTTAACCATATCAGACCCTGCTCACTCACAGAAACAATCTCAACTAAAACACAACCTCCAACACATACTAGAGCTTCTAAATAGACATTAATTCAAATTATCCAAAATACACAATCATATAGTTTAATAACTTAATTTCATTAAAACATATGGTCTTAAATAAAAATCTTAAACTCTCTTCAGGACGAGCTAGCAGTGCTTACCCACGCAGGGGTCGTATTACTCCAAATCGCGGTAGGTATTTCAGAATCTCACTTAGTCCACAAACCCATTCATCGGCAATCTACGGGTGATTATTACCTATAAAAGGAAATCAAAGAAGGGTGAGCTTTTGAGAGCTCAGTAAGCTCGCTCAAAGACCAAATGAAGGAATTACAAAACGATTCACATATTCGATTCGATGATGATTTTTTTGAAAAGAGTCAAAATGATCACAAATTGTTAGAAGTAATAAATTCAGATGATACTGACATGGCACATGGTAACAGATGAGAAAAGCCACACATGCAATGCACAATACAGACTACATATGCATATATGTAATAACTAGTCCATTAAGGTACCAGCCTGCATTCTGTGCAGCAAACCAACCTTATAATGCCATCCAATACAGATGAGTTGAGCAAAGTCACACAGGCAGTGCACAATAGCAGACTCTCGTGTCAATATTTAGAAGAATAACATACACATTTCAATTCAAATCATGCTCAAATATACAATAACATATGAGCATCAACAAGAGTTTCAAATATTGCTTAGGGTTCAAAGTAGGGTTTCAATGGCAAATAAACATGTTGATATCAATTCGTAACTCAGAGTTCAATAACAATAGCCACAACAGTTCAGAAGAACGGATATGAAACAATATGATAAACTTGAGGTTCAGATAGAAATTCACCTCAGGGTTTAGATAAAAATCCTTATTTGGATTCAAAGTTAACTATCATAACCGAAAAATCTTCTGGGTTAACCTATACGTACCAGTCCAATTATCAGTTTACAATTTATGCTACGATACTATAAATCCAATATGAACTCACTCATAGTCTCATAATAACTCACTCACCGGGTACGTAAAATAACCAAAATACCCTTCGTGTGTAAATTAACCAAAAACAACCATCTCATATCTAAATCACCAGAACATCCTTCTTGTAAGTAAAACCACCAAAATATCTCTATCGTATGTGAATTTACCAAAACTGCCATCTTATAGGTAAAATTACCAAAACATCCCACTTCAAGTGAAAATGACCAAAACACCCATGGTGGCCCTTGCACTGGATAAATCTAAAAAAACACTAAAACACCCTTTTAAGCTACCTAAATTTATTTTTGGACTAAAAGTGTTTTGGAGAATTTTTCACTCAAAAACCTATAACTGTTATCCAGATCGAGTGTTCAGAGGCCAGTTCCGTTAATAATAGCTATCGGCATCAAAATGCCACAAAATTTTGGATTCGAAGCTAAACTATCATAACCGGAAAAACTTCTGGGTTAACCTATACGTACCAGTCCAATTATCAGTTTACAATTTATGCTACGATACTATAAATCCAATATGAACTCACTCATATTCTTAGAATAACTCACTCATCGGGTACGTAAAATAACCAAAATACCCTTCGCGTGTAAATTAACCAAAAACACCCATCTCATATCTAAATCACCAGAACATCCTTCTTATAAGTAAGACCACCAAATATCCCTATCGTATGTGAATTTACCAAAACTGCCCTCTTGTAGGTAAAATTACCAAAACATCCCACTTCAGGTGACAAATTACCAAAACACCCATGATGGCCCTTGCACTGGATAAATCTAAAAAAAAAACTAAAACACCCTTTTAAGCTACCTAAAGTTATTTTTGGACTAAAAAGTGTTTTGGAGAATTTTTTCACTCAAAAACCTATAACCGTTACCCAGATCGAGTGTTCAGAGGTCAGTTCCGTTAATAATAGCTATCGGCATCAAAATGCCACAAAATTTTGAAAATTGAAACATATCAGTGATTTAATATTCTCCTAAAATTTTCTTATAAAAATAACCTAATTTGATACATTAAATAAATCGAGAACCCCTTTTCGCTGATATAATTTAGTGACCTTCGAGGATACAAAAAAATCCACAAAGTTTCCACAGTGCACGTCTCGTAAGAATAGCGGGGGTCATTTTTTTGGCACTTGATCAAAATCTGCTCAGGACTATTTTTAAAAATTAACATTCTAGACTGCCACTACACATAATGACAGATATAGCTACTATTCACATTTATTCAAATCAAACTCACACACTTTTACGTACTGAAAACACACATTTCATCTTCTATCTCCCTTTCTGCCGCACACACACTTACACAAAATTTACACATTACTACACACCTAAACATACAATAAAGCACCTAAAAATATATTACTACACCTAAAGCACACAGACTAATACACTTATAAACACATAACTACACTTATGCCCCCCCCCAGCACAACAGGAATCACACACATACTACACAGTCACACAAACACACACACATTGCTACCCCACACCCAATTTCCACCTACACACAGACTAACACCACAACACCACCCCTCCTCCCTCCCCCAACGCACACACATGTATACACATACACACTACCATCCCACGACAGACACTCACACACACACACACAACACCATGAACAAACACGCACACACACATGCACCCCATTGCGTGACACACACACACACACACACACACTGAATTCACACACACTAAAGGTAGAGAATTACATTCCAAGCTTTATTTTTATTTCCCTCTTCCCCATCTATATATCTCTCTCTCCCTCTCCCCCCTCTCTATTGTGCCGAGTCTTATTTCTCTCTCTATTTCCTTTCTTTCTCTGTTTCTATTTTCTTCTCTTCTCTCTCTTTATTTTCTCTAAAAGATTTTTCCCATTAATTTATTTTTTAATTAGATTAGTCACCAAATAATGAAGTAGGAGGTGGCCCCTCCATAAGTCGATTTTTCTAAAATTTTGACAAATCTCATGCTCCTCCTTAAGTCAATTTTTTATAGTTGCAAAATAGCCCCCAATATTTTTTATAATTATAGAATGGCCCCTAAACATTCCAAAATTACACTTTAACCCCAAAATAATTTTAACATTCCATACCCTACTAACTCCTAATTATCACTACAAATTATCGCCCTTTTATTTTTCTGACCAACAAATAACTATTTTAGATATTTAAGAAAAGTACAGGGTGTAAAACCGCTTGCAAATTTTGGGATCCTAGGATCATGTCTTCCGATTCAGTCTTGACAAGCTTTGCCCCACATATGAGGAATTTGAGGCTTTATTGGATATCCCCACAGAATTAAGCGTTGTTGTTCCTGTTATCCAAGATGGATATCATTTGTCCCTTATGAGCGTGTTACAGGTCAGTGCGGAACTGGCTAGGTCTTTCGCTCATGGTAAGCACAGTCTGCTCTCTCCCTTAATAGAATAATTTTCTGCTAAATCGGACAATAGTGATAAGTAATATGCAAGCGGCCATGTGGCTGCTTTGGTTATATGTCTGGTTTCCAATTACCTTACTACTATGGCCCGAGAGTTACTGATGTGAGGTTAGCTAAACTGATACCCTAGATGTCTTTGCGAGGGAGAGCTTTAATTCTGGTAGTGGTAGCTGAAACCATTAACACTATTATTGAAGTGCATAGGGACACCAGAGCAGCGTCTAGGGGTAGCCCTTTGCTTTTCTACATATGACTCTTGGATCACATTTGATTGCTAGTTATACCGACTGAAGTAAGGTATTATCCTCGCTCTTTCTGTTTTAGGCCTTTTCTCTTTAAAGGCCATTTGGGTGTTGATGTTTGGACCCAAATTTCTAGTTTCAAAGAATCTATGGATATTCGTTGGTATTGCAACTGGTGGAGGACCTATGGACCCATTCTGCAGACTCCCGAGTATCACTGTTTCTGCCTCATGGGACTGCGTAGTTCATCTTTCTATTTCACGTGTTGCATTTTGAGGCAATCTAGTTATGAGAAAATTGTTTCGGTATCTTACAACAATTTCTTCCCAATGCGAAAGCTTACTCCTTCTCTGATTAAGTCTATTTCTCAAGGTTGGGAGACCCATCCATATCAGATCGTTCCATAGAAGCTAGGGTGTTCGTTACTGGCATAGACCCTGTTGCTCAGCTACTGCTAGAATCTTACATTAATTAGCTCTAGCCGCATACTTGGGAGATAGTTTTGGCTACTGAGAACAGACTACAGGCTGAACTGGACTGGAATTTTTTGAGTAGCAGTGAGATCAAATTTCTTGAAAGGGCTAAAGAGGAAGCTCGTTCCCAAAAAGGTTAAGGGGCTGACCCCCAGGACTTATACAAGTCATCCCAAAGCACAGTTTAGGGCTTCCATCGACCTCAGACAAAAGAGGAGAGCCAAGTCCAATAGATCCGACGATCTTGAATTGGCTCTCAGATGTTTGAAGAAAAGTTCGATGTGGACAGAAATCAGATTCGACCTCGAATATAGATAGTGTCTACCAGCTATAAAAATAATTAACAAAAAATATGGCTGACTCTTGAGGCTATTCTGGACTCTGAAGACCGTGTAAATGCTTATGTCGAGGATCAGTTTGATTGAAGGTATGGAGATAGGGTAAGGATGGAGAACGGTTTAGTGCCTGACGCATGGATTCAGAGGAAAGGATTCTAACAATGGAGAGGCTAACTTTCACAAGGAAGGATAAGCGAAAATTTGGCTCGATTATAATTCTGGATGAGGATGATCATCCTACCTTGGGAATGAAAAGAGGAATGTGACTGCAATAGTGTTAAACTGATTACTCTTAGGTTGTTGGAAGGACTTAAAAGTATTTTTTTTTTCTTTTGCCCTTATTCATGCCTAGGCCGCCCTTTGCAGGATTTTCAACCTAACGGGACTTTTTTTTTCCTTTTTGTAAGCATGTAGTCGAATTCATAGCCAGTGGAAGAAAGATCATTTATTTGAATTTGACCGCACCCGAAGTATCTTTACAAGCTACCTACATACCTCAATTTAAAGTGTTACATGAAAATATATGTGCTGAATAGTGTTCCTAAAGGAGGATTATGTCATTCATAGTTCATTTACAGTTGTATTCGGGCATGATATTTCTTTAGTCGCTCTAGGTTGACCAGTTGTGACAATTCAATCCCCTCTTAAATTTCAGTTTTATCAAACAGCCCTTAAGAAAAACCCTAAAATGATTATATGTGTCAAAAAGGACGACTGATCTTATCGAAGGGGTCCGGGGACTAAGTTACGTAATGGGAAGGTGTTAGACACCACCGCGCCCATTCAGTATTTACTTCGTTTTCATTGAATTTTTGCCTTAAAACAAATATAGCATGAAAAATATGATAAAACTAATCCCAGGTTAATTTTTATTATTTTGGCTTGAACTCGACGTTTGAGTCAAATTGTCTACGTATCCAATCGGACTAATCGGAATCAAAACTACCGTAATTCGATTCTGGTCATACAGGGAGTAATCTACATTTCAAGACTTAGACTTAGACAAGAAAAAAGTAAGAAAAACTCTTTTTGTTATTTTCGAAATGAAACGCGATTACGGGAAAAGGATGACAATCTATATGATTTATATCCTAAGAAAGCTAGTAAAGATATATTGAAAAGTTAAGCACTGAATTCGTAAATTAAAAACTTTAAGCTACTGAAATTTTACTGAAAAATAAATTAACCTGTTTGGTAAACAAAAAGCAGATATCTGAAAATTGTTCATTTATAAATTTATCCATTTTACCAAAATTATGCATTTGTTTATGTACTTTATAACTTTTCTTGGGAGGCTAAAATAGTCTTGGTCGTGGCGGGGGCAGTGACAATAGAGTAGTAGCGGTGGTGGCAATAAAAATGTGTCATTGGTGGCGATAATAGTGCCTAAAGACATAGTGTTAGTAATTGTGATGATAGCGATAGGCGGCGACATGACAGTCATGGAAGTGGTTATAGTGTGGTGGATCTTTAGATAATTTTGGCGAAAATTGACATGGTGACAACAGTAATGGTATGGTGGAGGTGGCGATGTCCTTGTGATGGTGTAAGTGGTGGTGATAGTGGCTAGGTCGTGATAATTGTGGCGGTGATAGTGAAAGGAAATAATGGTAGTGGTAGTGGTTGTATTGTGGTGGAGGCGGTGTTGTCATCAAATTAATTGAGGCGACATCGTGGTGGTAATTATTTTTTTATGTAAAAATATTTTAAATAACTTTGAATCGTCTAACTTAGAATTAAGTGATCAACATTAAGTCCACACAGACTTAAAATTTTAGTCTATTTTTTGTATAGGAATTAATTTTTTAAGTGATACAAGGTTTAGCGTTATCAAACGCACTTAATTGAAAAGCATTGAAAACTTTAAGTTTTAAGTGCTTAATTGCCTTATCAAACACACCCTTTGTTTTCCTAATTTGCTAAATTAAATAAGATGGCGACTCCTAAAATTCTTAGAGATTTTTTTCGAGGCCGTTCGCTATAGTGGCGACTCCGGGACTAAAACCCCTAAGAGGACTAGACTTGAAAATTTTTCTTTAAAATTATTTTTGGCATTGTTGTATTTTTGTATTCTAGGGTATGTATCATGTGACATAACTGTGGTACTTGCGCTTTTATTTCCATGCATCACACATGCGTACTTCTCACCTCAACCCACCTATTTGAGAGCAACAATTGAAGCCCTTGGTCTTCCTGGTCACAAGGCGAACTTTTGATTGAGCTCTCAACTACATGGCCTCACACTAAAGATTCCTCCTACTTTCGTGGTATATTAAACAACTTGTATATGTACTGATGATCGCTCATTATTCACTTCCTAGTTATGGGCGGGAGATATATGGTACAGTCGAGCAAATAGGAGTGACCTTTGCACCGATGTAATAAGGAGAAAACTCATACCCGGACCATTCAAGGTTCCTTTGTTGGAAGAATACCTATACTGGCTTATGGCATGTTAGCGGGCTCGTCAGCATTTTGTAAGCTAAACTGGTAATTTTGCAAAAAAGGAAGAGACTCTGACTAACAGGCCAGTTATCTGCTATCCTAACCGAACAGTTAGTCAGTATGCGAATTACTTGAAAAAAATTCGAAGCTGGGTAGTTCATACCCTTATTTAACCCACTCATCAACTGGTCGGTTATCCGTCTGGATGACCGGATGGTTAGTCAGAAAACTTATCCTCCAAAAACTTTAAAAAAATAGACCCTAAACCCACTAAACAACTATCCGGTTATCCTCTCAGATGACTTAATGGTTAGTCAGAGACATCATCTTTAGAAAAACCTCAAAAAAATTCTGAGAAAAATCCTCAGAAAATTACCCTGCTTCACTGGCTAACCAGCCGATTTTCCTATTGGATAACTAGACGGTTAGTCAGTCCTTTTTCTCAAAACTTCAAAAAGTTCTCCTAAAACCAAAAAAACTCATTTTCACCCTCATTAGGGTATGAGTCAATCAGCTCGATCTCTATAGTGTGTATAATTAAATTTTTGACAAATATTTCTATACAGTTAAGGCTAAGCATGGTTGGTATTGGGATTCATCTAGAAAGCTCTCACGAACTACAATGGCTGAAGAATTTCCACAGATCTCTAATTTGGTCCGTATCATCAGTGAATTTCATAAGGATCTTTAGAATAGTTTCACTACCCTAATCGAGCAACAATCATGAACCGCCGAGGAATTGGATAACCTTAAGAGGAAAGGTAGCAGAGAAGTGGAAGAAGAGGGGGAAAAGGACGACAAGAAGAAAGGTCCAGAATTTGATTGGATGTATGAGTCTGAGGAAGAGGAAACGAAACCCCTTGCCATAGTGGAATGAAAGGACAAGTTAGCTGCACTGGAGTCACAGTCAACAGGATGAGGAGGGCCGATGATCCTTTAGACCTCAGTGCCTTAACTATGAACCCTGAGGATAGGTTACCCTTCAAGTTTAAGATGCCGAAGATTGATAAGTTTGACAGAGCACAGATCCCAGGATCCATTTGAAAATGTACATGTGGGCGTTGGCCCCATATGGAGTGAATCATAATCATTTGATACTGTTGTTCCACCATATTCTCACCGGAGCCGCCTCTCAATGGTTCCTTACTTTGGATGAAGCCCAAGTCCGAACTTGGGAAGATTTGGTGAGAGAGTTTATGAAGCAGACCAGTACAATGCAGACCTAGATATCACCCGGAGAGATTTGGAAACAACAAAGGAAAAGTGGGAGAGTCCGTTTCAGCTTTCATCATGAGGTGGAGGAGTAAGGCAGCTCAGATGGTGAAC